>PUGI020000397.1:0-10297 GCA_008930755.2 Alatina alata | reverse complement strand
CATTCTTACAAAGTTTGGTTGAAATTGGACCAGTGGTCTAGGAGAAGAAGGACAGACAGACAGACAGACACGGTTGATAATATATACTAGAAGATGTATAATTCAAACTCACCCTTCGTCACTTATCACGATACAGCTTCCATCCAGATAGCTAGCGCTGATCTCCTCAACTCTCAAAACGTGCCTATATTTATATTTCCAAGATTACATCGTTTTTCTATTTACGTACCCCAAATCACAATTGTCCAGCAACATATAAGATTACATTATGATGTCCAAAATCTTCCATGGATACTGCTGATAACTACATGATAGCCCAGCATAAACGAAATAAAATAGTACTGAAAGAATCATCAAATCTTTGTGCTTAAGTTTATCAGCTTAAACAACCTTGTTAAAAGCAGTGAACATTTTTGGCAGACGCGTGATGATCGGAAAGTGGCAGAAAGAAAATATGCCGGGAAAACATTTCCTTGAGCGCCCTCCCTCCTCGTCCTTAAAAATCTTAAATCCATATGACCTCCGTTGATACGATGTGAATAATCCATAGCCTCACTTTCATAATACTGTGAACAACGGACTAGTATTCAGCGATTGGAATACTGAGACATTTGAGTGACTAACGTACTTTCATTTTAATTCAACTTGGAAACGTGTAGAGTATTGAATGATACGTTAATGTTTGTTCTGCATTTAATGATTACGAAGAAGTTTTATATCACCTATTCACATGAATAAAGAAGAAAACAGGCAAAGGTTACTCTTAGCAATGTCATTTTCTCTTGTTCTCGCGGTTTTGATTTTTTTTAGTTTCATTTATTGCCAGGGAGGTGAGTTAGTTCAGTATTTGGAGACGTGGTCTGGTAAGGGTGAGGTTATTGGTTGCAATACAGGTTCGGTCGTCAGCCCGAGAACTTCCACTGCTAACAAAGAAGTCAAATGCCTTATTTTGCCCCCACTGTCGAAGGAAAGGAATAAATGGTACTTGATCATTATTGTTGGTCCGTAAAGTGAACATTTTTTGCTGATGCTTCATGATTGAACGGTGGAAGAAAATAACGAGCCTCTAATAAGAAAAACTTTTCGAAACGATCACCTTCCTCTCCTTGCATCCACGCCTTTGAACGTCTTAAATCCTCATGCACCCGCCCCATCCCGCTCACATGGGGTTATGAGCTTATGGTCCCAATGGTGTCGGTAAATGAAACCTGCTTTTAGAATTTATCTACAAATTTTGTACTGACAGCATACCCCGTCGTGTCTTCCAAACTGGCGATCGTAGTTTCTTGGCGGGCCAGGGGGCTTCGAAGCACGTGATAGGTTTCATGGCACAATATGGTGTTTTTCAATATCGTGGTTGGGCTCACGGGACATAGTGGGGTCCACGGGAGCATATGGTGAGGTCTACAGGCACTTTCTGTTAACCCTTGGGCAAATTATCTCGCCATGTGTGTCATTAGCTGACAATAAATTGTATCTCCAATCTGAATTCTTTGGTTTAGGGCTTCTTTGTACATGCACCCAGTAACCAAGAAGCTAAAAATCAGGTTTAACAATTGTCATTATAATCCATTTCAATGTATGGCTGACTTAAACGGGGCCGATGGGCATCAACATCTGCAGCCTTAGTTGCCATTGGTGATAATTTTGGAACCTCTCGAGGTGAGAGACTTTAACAAAACATATGGAATGTAAGCTGGGGGTAGGTCGTTATTTAAAGGTCCTGTGTATTTTTTCTCGATAACTTTTAAATTATTTCCTAGTGTAAAATTGTCAATGAATATGTATAAATAAGCACCTATTGTATTCTTATAGCACAAAATGTAAGCCTTTAAACGACACTTCTAGTATTGACCATCCTATTCTACGCATATTGTATCTTCATGTAACAATAGTCGAAAATAGACTTGGTTGGTCGAATTTGCCGAAGTAGCAAATTTTTTCTGCGTACTTTTCATGCCCATGTAAAATTATACTTGGTAACGGCAGTGCACACGTCCGGTTGTATATAAGAATATAAAACATCTATATCAGACACGTGAAGATCAATCCAGCCAAAAATTAAGACACACGGATAGGTTCAATTTTGCAAGTAAAAATTGTGACGTAAATAATCAATGCAGTGGCTTTCTTTGCAATGTTGGAAACAAGTGAGCAAAAACGTCAAGGCACACAACACACTTGCTTTCAAGGAACATTGGGGGCTTGATCAGGCAACAAACGTCCTGGATTAAAGGTAAAAAGTGTGTTTCTTCTACATGCCCAAGAAAGTGTATCCTTGGTTGTTGGTTCAGGCAAAAAAGAGACGGTATTCAAGTTATTGGTTACATTTCATGTTAGTACAGTCAACAATAAAATGTCATCTTCCTTCAAAACTACAACATACGACACAAACACATACACTTTTAACCGCGTTCCTCGAACACGTATTCATTGAAATCATAGTCCCCTACGGTGCCGTTGCGAAACTTTCTGATAAGGGGGTGAAGACACAGACAAGTAATCGTGGAAAAACGCCAAAAATGAAACTGTAAATGACGTTTAGTTAATTCCAGAAGTCGATTAAGTCTGCAAGGCAGGCCAGCTGAAACTATAATGTATCCAGAAAAGCAAAATGATAGTGGTAGTCACAACCCCCCCAAGCTTAAGGAAAGGGGGCTGTGGCATATAAAAGGTTTAAGACCCATACTATAAGATAAATTTATAATCTGATATTGTATTTTACTTACATGCACATATATTGGCCGGCGTTCTGAGTATTTACGCAGAAACTGGATATGAACAGCCTTGGGCCCTGTAGGGGCGCAAAAAGGTGACGCAATGGGCAGAAAAAGACTGAAAAGGTTAGGCCTAGGTCTGGCGGCTAACCCCACCACAGAGTGGGATTAAAGAAGGAAGAATATTGCTAGGATGTTGCAATTGGTACTCCTCGAACAGTCATTGTCAGTCAGCTCTGAGTGTAGCGAATACACAATGTTGCCTTCGTACCTGAGACTTGCTATATTCGAAAATTTCGTTTGCAATTCAGATCTCGGGTGACCAATCATGCAAAGATCTGCATTTAAAGATAACATCTAATATCAGTATAGTTAATAATAAAAACGATTACTTTCCTAAGTAAATTCTTTGAGATGGTCAAGAATACACTGTAACCTGCATTTCTCTAACGAGCATTCGTCGAAACCCCAGACTGGTCGGATATAAACTATTGCTTGTCTTAGAATTCTCACTTATAAGACTACTTGCTGTCACAAATTAATAAAAGAGATACACAAGTTTCTGACTAAGGGAGAAGGATCTGTCAAAACGCAGCTAAGAAAAACGGCTTACGACTCGTGACATAATAAACTCTTCTGCCTAAAGAAAGCCTAATCTAGACGTCTTGCAGTTAATTAGATTGTTTTACCGTATTGCTGCAAAAGGGTACAATGGTAACTGAACGCCACTGTCGAGAAGTGAGTAGCCAATCCCTCTCGCAACCAATATATTTCAATTGTCAATTGATATCTTTGTCCACCTTACATTGTTGCTCATTTTGTCTATTCTAATCGGTTCGAGATTTCAAACATGTCACACGCGTACTGTTCAGTTAATCTGATCGTTAGCTTCTCTCTCAACGCATTCTATGGTGTCTCGTTAACGTCGTGCATAATACGTACCTTGCCTAAGATTTGTTTCCTTTGCCATCAAATCAAATTTTTCATGTTATTCAAAAACGAGTTATCTATCGAAAGCGTTTACAGAGCACCTTATTTCAAATTTTAAGTTTTATACTTCAGATTCACACAGTATATGCACCTTGTAATTTTTCTACCAACATGGTATAAATTAAAACACATCAAGCAGTTCCAAATCTATGTCCAATTGCGCTAGACTTGTTTTATGTGAAATTGCTCATTCTCTGCCCCCTCGTGTTCGTTAGTTTTACCATGCTTACACCCCATGGATTTACTTTGAATCTCAAAGTATGGTTGACGACCCCAAGATCTTTGTGCTGGTACAGATCCCGAACCTGCGCGAACTCAGCTTTCCAACCAATCTACGGAAAAAGATAGATGCATTTAGTGATGAAATATGTTTTACTTAACTTTTCCTGTTACTGCAATATTGGTGGATTCGTACGTACGTTCCGGCCAACAACAGAACGTCTGCAGTTACTGTTTGTCAGTATATCAGAACGTCTAGTCAACTCAAGAGAACGTGCAGGGCAAACATGGCCACGAAATGGGTGCATGTCCTAACTGCAATTTACAAGCATTTGTAGGTACAATCTGTAAACTGTAAAATGTGTGCTTTTACAACAAATCAGGTGTATTTACACGGCATTTGTACTGCCAGTGCAATTCAGATGAGACTGTAACATGGGCATGCGTACAGTGAGAGTGCATGAAGTAACAGGAACTCAGATGCATTGATATATCGAACAAAACATTGCTCTCCTCACTGCCACCGATTTGTGGCAGAAACCCGTGTAACAATAGAATCTTTGATATGATTGCAATACGGAATTTACACGCAATGTTAATGAAATTCAACTGAATTCGCCAGTTTTAAAAAGCCTACAAAAGAATGCATACAGTACTGTAAATGCAATGTATCTGCCTGCGAAAAAAATATGTGCTATTGCAATAAATACCATGGATTTGCAGAATGTATACTGCTGCCATATTTTAGATGAATAGTCAGCTGAAATGTGTTTGGAATTCGAATGTGCTCTCTTATTGCAACTCCCTTGTATTCATGTATCAAATCAACAATTCAAAGGATCTGTACAAAACGTACACTGCTGCAAAAATTCAGATGAATTTGCTATTCACATTTGCCCAAACAGCAGAATTTATTATAACTTGAATCTCGTCATGGCTTGAGTCTCGTGGGCTTAATGTGGAAATTGCGAAGAAGCCAAAATAAAAATGTTCATGATCTGAGTACACACAAATTGTTGATGTTCAAACACCATGTTCCAAACCCAGTTTAACCTAAAAACTCCGATTAAAAGGTTTAAGCGCCGAACGAAAGTTGCTATGGACAAGGAACCAACCATTGACTGCACGCCTAAACGACGGGGTCAATACATGAGGAAAAATGACGTATCCGCTTCGAATTTCTATTGGTCAACAATTTTAGTTGTAACTTCCATTTCAAGTCTGGGTTGGTCATAATAAGAAGTTGCATTTGAATCACATCTTAAGCTAAAATGAAACTTTTAAATACTTTAATATTATTGATTATATTTTTATATTTCAGATAAGTGGAATTATCAAACAATCCCTGGAAAGATAAATTTAAAAAATTGTGCGACGTGCTGCTATGACAACTGAAGTTCAATTAATCGTTACTATTCTATTTGTCAGCTACTGTTTAGGATAAGATGATTACTAAGTGGTTATTACGTAAACGGAATCTTGACAGAAGTTATTTCTTACCTTCTATACCTTTCTTTTCATGTATTTCCATGAGAAAGAAATTCTAAGGATTTTCAAGGAGCTTTCCAGCCTACCCGGTGTCGTGGCCTCCTTTTCGTTACTGAACAATAGTATTATAGTGACCAATAGGAGGTTACAACGGCGGCGTCATTTATCGAATGTGGGGTACGACTTGTATATGGATATGCAGTGCATAGAAAAGACCCAACATCAATCAACAGAATAGGGAACAAATCACGTTACGAAATGTGTACATTACCTCCGAAAATGTTGTCTCCATAAACACTGGCATGTCATTCCTGGTACTGAATATGGCGACTGCCATTGAGTTATTAACAAGTTCACGTACCCACACCTGCTGTTTATCGTCCTATCAAAGATAACAATAAATTTAGTGTTAAGGGAAACAAAACATAAACGTCAAAAAACGTTAATCTTTTTTCCATCAGTTGTTACTTGGTTCAGATATTAAACTGTTGCCTTTGATCAACAATGAGGTAAAAAGGAAAAGGTAATCCCATACTCTGATTCTGCGCGTAGAGGTGTGATAAGTTACTGCATCGATTCTGCATCGATAAGTTACTGCATCGATAAGTTACTGCATCGAAACTGGGGGTCCACTTCCAGCCAGGATGATGAATTTAAATACAGAAGGAAAAATCTCGAAAGCTTCGTGGAATCGCGGAAGGGCAGTCCAACGGCTTGGAAATTGAGGGCGTTTTAGTAAGCTAAAGTTAAAGGCGCACACATTCAGTATTGTTTAGAAAGTATTGTTGAAAGAAACGAGTCCACCATTTTTCCAAACTTGACGAATAAAATAAATTTAAGTGCTTACAAGCCACAGCTACACTGTGACCACGTGCAGAATATAACAGACAGAACGAACGCTCGCTTCATCGATAGTTAAAAATGAAAATTCCAAGATAGATCCTGTTTCATTTGATCTAGGACCAGTTGATGAAGGTTGTAAGCAGGCCATTAACAATAGTAGTTGGGGCACCTAGGACATTTTCACCATAAGGGCCCACCCGGGAAAATTCAAGCGAAGCGACGACCTTCACTCGTGTGACGAGTGGTTGAACAGCTGCGTGATCTGGGGGCGCTGTGAGTTTCCCGAGGGTCCGGGGCGTAGCCCCAGAAAATTTTACAATTTTGACTACTTCGAAGCCCTGAAACACCTATTTTGAGCCCCTTTTAGGGAAGTTTTACCAACTTCGCATACAGTAAAAAATGATATAAAAGTGTTAGGGGCCTCATGATATCACAATTTAATCGGGACCCCTAGGATCTGCATTCCCTGAACCCCGCCTGTTACGCGCCTGGTTGTAAGAAACTTTTGACAGATCTACAAAGTGACAATGTGGCAAAAGTAATATTTTAAATTGGGATATATTATACTGTATGAGTCACGGTGGTATGAGTTACCCGAAACTCTGGGAAAAAGTGAAATATTTTCCGTCATTTCCAGCTTCTTGTTTTTTCAAAGATTCCTTTAGCGCTACGACATTACTGCTCACCGAACTAAGGAAAACTATCGGCTGAGGATTGCATTGGTCCGACTGAGTCTGTACGTTACGAAAATCGTGTCAAATGTGAAGATGCATGCCAAGGGACGTCAACACCAACCGTCTCGTTGAGACTCTTGAGAATACTTCTATAACTTTAATAAAAAGTGCATCTGGTATTATGCATTTTCACAAATTAGCTAGTACGTACATTGAAGAATGTAGGTACCCCAGCCTTAAGAAAGGGAAAATGGCATGAATAGAGCTGAGAAACACTGCGTTTGAAATTTACCCGTCCTGCGCCACAGTATGATGTGGAACGATAACCAGTTCCTCTCTTAGCCGCCTTGAGCTTTCCACAGCAAATACTTGGTCCCCATAAAACTGCTCGGTTTGCGATTTAATTTTAAAGGCTGGCAACCAGTAACCCAACACAGTGGCCTTTGCAGAAGGGATTTTATTACCACAAAAAGTATTGCCCATTAGTACTTCTTACCTTGCTAACCCTCGTACCCATTTTCCCAAGAGGATCCTGATTGACTGCAATGATTTCCCTGTTATAATTAAAGAGATATTATAGGCTATCAATTGACAGGTCATCCAAAATTTAAGCAATACAAATTTTCCTCGACACTTTCATATCGTCTTTGTCAGGGGCTATCTATACTGTTAACTCACAATACGTGAAGCCCCTCCCGACAATTGACCGAAGAAAAACGGTACCTCTGAACGTATGCTCCAATTATCATAAGTTTTGTTTAAAATTCGTAGAAAAGATGCTAAAACGATAAGTAACCCATAAAATGGCAGGGGGATGTAACAATCAGTTTTACACAGGCTTAGTATTTTTCTTTTCATGCTGAGATTTTCTCTGTGAGTGATGAGAGTGGATAGAATAAGAAGTGAGTATATCGGGGAGCTGGGGGGGGGGTTCAAGTAGGAAGATTGGGGGGCAAAGATTGAGAGGCAAGATTGAGGTTGCACGGCCACGTGCAAAAGAGAGATGAGGGATACATTGGAAGGACGATGCTGGACATGGGGAAACCTGGTAAGAGGAAAAGATCAAATAGAGAGCTTATGCATGTGGCGAAGGGGGAGGAGGTTAAGGTGGTTGGCGTGACAGAAGAAGATCCAGAGAACTGGACGGTATGGAAAACACTGATCCACTGTGGGAACCCTTGATAAGGGAGAAACCGAAAGGCAAAAAAGATTTTATATCTTACAATGAATTAAATTTTACATTCATCTGAGTTTTTTACTCAAGTTTGACTAAATAACTCAAAATAAGTAGAAACGCAAATAACGGCAAATATGTCATGGTAACGGTGTTAGAAATGTCACGTAATTACACCAAAATGCCAATGGATACCGGAATATTCGATTGAAAAAACATATAGCTCTATAAGCGACCGTCAGTTTAAACTGACGCAGGGAAAATATGGGTTAACTACAACACAATGGTGGATTTCAAAAACGATGGAAAAGCCATTAACTCTTGACTGCTTGAAGTGTCGAGCCATTGGCTCTTTCAGCATTCTTGATAAACTTGTTTACCTATGATTATTTTGTTTCTTTTCCATTAAACAATTCAGTGAGAGACTATTTGAGGTATGATGTTAGGTTACAAAACCTCCCGTTATGAATTGAAATTTGGCACTTGGGATCAGGGAATAAGTTCCACTTATTGAATGTTGCGGTTACCCGAAGAAATTAACTGGGGCTTAAAATAAATCCAAGGGACCGGAAAAAATGGTTCCGTGGTGAGAAAGTTCAACTTTTAAGTGGTTCCACGTATCGGGAGGCAACTACACGTATATGCTCAATGCCATCCACATACAGAGCTAACCCTTACACGATAGAGAAGGCCTGTCCGCTATAGTCAGGTAACGGCTATAAGCAAATTGAGCTTGAGATGTAGATAAAACTTGGGCATATTCTAAGCATAGCCTCGGTATCAGTAAACATGCATCCTCGTGAAAAGAATACTGCTGATGACAGACGTCTATCCATTCCCATCAAAGCATTAGAGACATGAAACTTCCGACAAGAAGCAGGAGGTAACATTATCATTGCCTAGTGTGCTTCAATATCGATATAAGCAAATAATTTGGCACTGAGATCGAAAAATTACTTTTATAATTTTACTGTATGTTTTTAAATAAAAAGTGGTGTAATGGGCTGCTCCGTCAAAGTCAACGATCTACCGTTCCGTCGAATGACTGACCTATTCAGTGGCTGATAGTGTAAGTGGCTGAGCAAACCCCATGCACCCTCTTAGTACTTTTCCGGCATATTCAACGTGACACTATGATAAGGCTGGGTCTACGGATTTCCTGAGTTTCACCTCTCCAATGTCCCACATATACAACCAGCAACAGATTAAGCTTTTAATGGGCCGTGTGCACGTGAATTTTGAGCCTTTCTTGTTGCAGCATTTTAAACATTCGTGTTGAATTCCGCCGTCTTGATTAATGTGCCAGATATCACATTACTCCGACTCGTTTCATAGTATTCCCAATGCAACAAAGATTAACTTATGACATCAAAAGGCGTAGTGGACCAGCTAAAGAATTATGTATACCAGTAGTGCATCTGGCACATCACCATGGGAAAGACAAACGTTAAAACATCAATGAAGTACAACTACACTACACGAACATTTGCAAAACAGAAATACTATTCAAAATATTTTCCGGGGCTCCTTAATCGTTGGGGTCTTGGCTCAAGTGCGCCACATGCGCTGTGGCTAATCCACCACTGCACAGACCGATGGGCCCAGTGACTGCCGACGACGCCTGTGCTGGGACGGAACTCCAGTCGATGGTTTCGGGAGCGAGTTTCATAGACCACTCGACCAATGGGTCTCCTACATATAACACTAACAAGCGAACTTAAAAATGTGAAAACCACGTCTTTGTTCTTCTCATACAACCCTGCTGTCTAATGTCATCTACCGTATATCTCTCATTTCGGCAGAAGTTTTGAGAATAGAAGCAAAAAGAGTCTAAATCATTTCTGAAATGTAAAATAGTTCTTCAAGGTTTAGCTGAGAATGACCACTACGTATAAACAATGTTAGCTGAAAACGGAAGGAATGAAGATAAAAATGTTAAATCGATTCCTACCTGTTTAACAGAATACTTTTCTGCCATGGCTTGATGTTATACAAATCAGTCGACATAAACAGAGGCTAGGTGAAAAAAAAGGTGCACATATTTGGTAAGCGCATCAGTTACACGAGTAGAACACAAGCGAGGTAAACTGTGCCCTCTTTAAGTTTCACTAACTTTTTAGCTCATTCACTCACTCAAACACTTACTCACTCACTCACTCACTCACTCACTCACTCACTCACTCACTCACTCA
>PUGI020000394.1:0-10332 GCA_008930755.2 Alatina alata | reverse complement strand
CTCGCTCGCTCGCTCTCTGCATTGCTCATCATTGCTCTTTTTTGCTCTTCATTTCCCCTCTAGTCCTTTGTTCTTCTACTTCCCCGTTAAGATAATCCAGGTCTTCTTTTCTCAGAACATAAACAAAATTTTCAACGTTTTCTTCCTGATAAATTCTATCTAAATTTTTGTCTTGACTTCCCATGTCTTCCTCATCCCGATAATAGTACTCCTCCGCATTCTTTGGTAAATGTATAGGTCCTTCATGTATAAACAGCCTTATATGGAAGAAGCTTGAGTATAAAACATGTTAATAAAAGGGATGTCCATTCCAATCTTAGCTGTGGGTTTCCTAGGTTTCAGCGTACTGTACGTCAGAATAACAACAGTGGCATTTTTCTCGATGATGTCCCTGTGAAACAAGTTAAGAGTTACATAGCACTTGATATATATGATTTAAGTCGTTTTCTGGAAACGTTTAGGGACTCAAAACATATTGAATGTCACAATTCAACATTGATAAAGAACGAATCGTGTGTTGTAAGTTTCGTTTAGAAAATGCGGACGTTGATGAGAGATTATAATGCGGCTAATTAGGATTATACTAGATAGTTTGGATGGGCGAAGTGTAGGAAATAATAATAAAGAGCAGTACCTGTTTACCATTTAAAATTGTGGGTCTAGCTAGTTTAAATAATGTTGAGTACCGTACGTTACATGTAGAAGTCAAAGGTTTTTTTGAATTCTAGTCCTATAGCTAACAAAGACGGAAATTCGTGTGCTCTTACGCCAGCTCATTTGATTCACGGAAGAAATATTACACAGATTCCAGATTGCAGCAGGCTAAGTCTTGACAGTACGAAGGAGTTTCTAGCGAGAAGGACCGAACATTAGCAAAGGACGTTGGAGCATTTTTGGAAACGCTGGCATGAAGAATATTTAAACAATTAAAAGAGAAATTTTACAATTACGACAAAGGACACGAATCCAGTTGTTTCGGTAGGGAACATTGTGTTACTTAAAGATAACAATTATAAACGCTTATTCTGAAATTTACGTAAAATTTCTTCCCTCATTCCAGGTAAAGGTGGTGACACAAGGGCAGTCAAGGCACAGGTACGTATAGAAGGAAGAAAGGGAACGGCAATCACTAGCATACCTGGTACCTTGGTACCTGAGGTTTACGATGTCAAAAACAGTGTAGATGGAGTAGGGGCAGTAGCTAGTGGAAGAAGAAGGCGCAGGTTGGCGCTAGTGGGAGAGTTGCGCAGACACTTTTCAGATGCGTGATAATACTTTCATTTATCTTATGCTACCTTGCTACGTATTTTATTGCGTTGCAGGTACGTTTAACTATATTAAGTATTTGTTACAAGTATTAGATGCTGTTCTGTCAATATGCGTTTTTGATTACATGTAATCTAACAGGGGGAGTGTGTTAGAATGTATGAGTAAGAACACGTCACGTTGGCGGTTATATTTGTAGCTTCTGCTACCTCTTCTTGTAAAAGGTAATTGTTTGTCAAAATGTTTAAATTGGAAGTTTACACATAAAAGCTGTATAATAATCGAGTAATAGAGTTTTGGTGTAAATCTCTGGATATTCTTTCGGTTGATCGTTCTTGTTCAGATAGAAGGAAATTACAACAATTATGAGGATGTGATATTCAAAAAGAGATTAGTTTGACATTCACAGTACATTCTTAGCAACTCTCTGCTTTGATAACTTATCAAACCTTCTAGTTATTGCTTCTAAATTTGTAAACGGATGAAAACAACACCCTCTCTGTTACCATTTTACTGTCTTTTTCCTTGCCTTTTTATCGTTTTCCAGTGCCTTGAGTTCCGGGCTCTAGTTATTCAGTTAATACACGTATGATCTGAGTGGATCGTAAATGTGAATCATGGTTAACCCACATGATGCCAGCACGCTTTGAAGCTGGCTGTCGCTTGTGTGGCTGTATGTATCAAGTATTGAAAGTAATGCATTCATTTACCTTTTACTATCATTCTTTGAAGTTTTACAGCAAATCAACTATAAAATACTAGCTCTTTAATAGTTTTCTACTTTATTGATAAATAATAATAGCTGATAGAAGTGGAGTGGTCGGATGTTTTCTTGATGCTCTTGCTTGTTTGTTGTTTTTATTGTACCATTGTACCATTGAACTACGTTTTTTAATAAGTTATATGTGAAACCGCCGACTATGAACATTGTTAGTAGAGTCGTATTAAAGCGGAAACTGCAAAAGAGATTAGTTTAGTTAGAAGTTTGACGAGTTGCTGTAGAAATGAGGCTCAGCTTTCCTCGTACACACTATTGAGATTCAGTAGAGTATATGTTAGATACGATAATCAAACTGACTCCTTTTTTACGATCTATATACACAGAGACCAAGATTTGATCTTTGTGTATAAATACTAATTAATTGTAATGCCTTATGTGACTGCTGCAGGATGTTATCAAAGTCAAGAATAAAGTTATATCAAACAGTACCCTATAGAGCCTTGCACAACGTCCGAAGTATTGGGCTTCATTTGGAAACCTTAGCGTTTCGGAGTAAGTGCACTTCATGGATCAAACCTCGGAGTCGTTGCTTTCGAGGTAGGAAAATGTACCACGAAATAGTGTCATGTAGATTGAACAATCTCCACTGTGAGATAACACAAGCAAAAGAACTATCTATAGTAAATTTCCAATGGACTTAGAAATCCAACTGTTCTTAACACCTCAAACAACTGAGGTCAGTTCCGAGAACTTAAAATTATGCTTGCGGGATGCGCGATCGCTACCAAACAAATTTTCTTTTTTCACTGATTATATATGCGGGAACAATGTAGCATTATTTGCGGTAACATAAACGTATGTTAGAGAAAAGGATCCTCTCCCACAGAACGAGTGTACCCCCGTCAGATATCAAATGTTAAATTGTCCTTGAATAAGGCGTGTTAGGAGGGGCACTGCATTATTTTATCGAACTTAATATCGACAAGCATCTCTGATGAAAAATAATACCCTTGATTTCTCCGATTATTCTGTCAAGCTTAGGGTGATTATTATTTATTGAGCACCATATTTCGTTATCAATGACCCCTATTCGCCACATTTTTATCAGAATTCGCAAAATTTATGAGTCTGATGATCTTCGCAGAGGAACCATTGCTTGTAGTTGGGGGTTTCAACGTTCATAGCAACATTATAGTATGTAAAGAGGAGAATTCATTCCACAATTTACTCGAATCATTAGGTTTAATACAATATTTAACTCCAAAATGCATGAGCATTACCACACTCATAAATTTAGTTATAACAGGCGCATCTGGCGCGTGTCTCTCTCATAAAAGTTTGTCGGCAATCTTTCTTTCAGACCAATGCGTACTAAGTTGCCCTTTAAAGCCTATAGAGCTACTGGTAAAGAAAATTACACATCGGTCAAAGGCCCCATGGTTCACACAAGCATTAAAACACTATGTTTGACAGAGACGAAACTCTGAAAAGAAATGGAGAAAGACTCATAAAGAGAGTGAATTCGATTATTTCAAACGAGTAAGAAATAATCCTATCTGCTCCATAAACGAGACAAAATGCTCTTACTAAACATCCCTGATTGAAAACAAGAACTTGTAAAGCTCTAAGGCCTGCGGTAGATTCCAATACCAGATTTAAGACTTTATAAACTCTCAAATAATAAAATAAAATGACTGCCGTCCAATTTTTGGTTAGGGGATCCAATAGACACAAACGTATACCTCCTCTCACCAAATCATGGCTCCTTTCCTCAAAAAGTAAAGCTGAGTATCTCTTAATGCTTATATTTCAACTTTTTCTCCTTAATAAGAACAGCAACAACATCAACAACTCTGTCGACTTACAGATCTGGCGTCACCTGTGTCGCAGATAGTAATCACAAAGCAAATATCAGCGGCTTTCAGTTACTAAATTCCTATATCAAAGCACATCAAGGAGACTGTTTCCATTTACACTTCGACAATTTTAATGTTTCTAAATGTTTTCGCTCTTTCTTCGTCGCCAAAGTCAAAAGAAGTCTTAAACACGTTCATACCGTATGGAGGGCACAACTTATCACGCTGACAACAAATCTTAATAGCTACGAAAGGCTAACTTTGATAGACTAAGGCTGATCACGGCCGTTGCTATGACGTATCTAGTACTGAGGTCTCCAAACAAGACAGAAGCTTGCTGACAAAATCAAAGACTGTTTCGATATGCTATTCTCCAATATTACAAAGACAAAAATTCGTCATTCGAACCAGACTATTTGCCAAACGTATGGAAAAGGTCACGTCTATTACCAGCTCCGAAGAATGTAGACGTAAATTCAACATTTGACAACTCAAGGCCTATCAGTAGCCTAAGATTTATGTCTGAAAATCAGTGGCGATACAAGTTCACAAATACTACACTAACAGTAATCCTGAAAATCAGTCAGCTTACCGACCACTTTACAGCACAGAAACTACCCTGTTAAAAATAAAGAATGACATATTACTTAATATACATAATAGAGACGTAAAATTGATGGTACGACTGGACCTAAGCTCAGCATTTTATACCGTAGGCTACTCTACATTACAGCAGTAGAGACCCTTAATCATGGATTAGGAGTCTCTGGTATAAATATTGAATTATTTCGGTCTTCCATAAATAAGAGGCAATCAAAATCCCTATCTACCGGACTCTTTCAGGCTGTTTCAACTTCCCATGTAGTAGCCTATTCCTCAAGGGGTCAAGCGGCCCTTACTTACTCTCTGTATACACCTCAGCTTTATCCAATATTGCTCAAAAGCATCTACCTATACATTTATCATTTTCAACCCGACAGAGGTCAAAACTAGGCTGTCGTATGCAGTGGTATGGGAAGCTGTTTGAAAAAATTTAGACATTGGATACTGAACAACAGACTGCTTTTAAATGAAAAGAAGACAGAGCTTCTAATAACAGGAACAAGACAGCAGCTGCAAAAATCGACACTATTCCAACAAAATATGGGATTATCTTGGGTCAGCTGTGCATAAACATCGAGAAACCTTGGGGTCTGGTTAGATGCAAACCTATCGTTTACTAAGCAAATTCACTTGTAAATGTGCATTCTATCATCTCCGTAATATACGTAGGATTAGAAAGCGTCTGTAAAGTATAGCCACTAAAATATAAGTTCATGGTCTGATATCGAACAAACTGGATCACTGTAACGGTTTCCTTACTGGAGTAAAAGGTTCCCAAATAGAAAAGTTACAGCATGTAAAAATTGACGCCGTCAGAATTATCAAGGGATGCAACACAACGTATCATATGACTCTTGTGCTTGAGGACCTCCATTGCGTGCCAGTTACGTTCTGCATTGATTCTAAAGCTATACAATAATAATTTAAAACATTTGCCATTTATTACATCCTTTGTAATTTTACATTGAACAGAATATACATGTACATTATAATATTACAATATTCTCATTGCTTTCACCCGGCGAGTGGTGGTGGCAATGAGATTCTTAGTGGATATGTTAAAGGTATACACACACATATATATATATATATATACATCAGAGACAAATAATAATAATAATGATAATAAATGACAAATAGAAGTAGGAAAAACAAAGATGATCAAATCAAGCAAGGAAAACTATGTAGGAATGGTTAACAGACATTAAAATAGTGGAAATTAAAAGAAGATTAATGAGTGTAGAGCTGTATGGACACGGAGCCAAAGAAGAAGATATGAAAACTAATTTTGTAACTGAAGAGGAATCTTATAAAGCTGAATCCCCGGTATTTGGTGAAGAAGAACAGATTGCAGTTGAACGAATTAGAGAAATTATGTCAAAAGAAATCAAGAAAAGATTTCCAGCTCTATAATGTATATCAAAAAACAAAATTCTTGCGGAGGTGACACATATTGACATTGATGTGCTTTAAACATTTGATTTCAAGAACATAACAACAACAAATGAATTGTCTCTTGTATGTTTGCGAGGTTGTAGTGACTGAAAGATTAGGTTTGAAAATTGCTTCCAAGAAAGGCCAATGTGGAAGAGAAAAATAGAAAGTCAATTAAAGTAACTTCGGAAACACCTGGCAAGAGTAGACTTATTAGCCAACGGTCAAATATCAAGGAAAAGTACAAAATACACCTTGAGAGAAAGTACTGGTTAAAGCAGAAAGATGAAAAATGTTGAGGAATGAAAAAGGGAAGAACTTAAGTAACGGATTAAGGCACAGAGCAGTACATTGAAAAGATACATTAGTAGAATTAAAGTATGCAGACAAAGTAAGCTGTTAAGCACTGACCAAAGTAAAATGCATCCAGAACTGGGTGGCCAAAAGACGAGTGGGATGTCTCCAGGTGGTCAAAAATAGCAGCAGTATTGGAGTGGTATCTGGAGTAAATCAGCAAAGCAGAATGGTTATTAAATCTGAAAACAGAGCTTACAGTTAAACAACAACCGGAGACTGTGATTACAATTTAGATAACTAGAGAAGTAGTTAATCATACTTCCAACTGGAATTTCCTAAGACCTGATCTGATACAGGCATTTTGGCAAAGGTATAAGCAAGAAAAATTGCTTCTCAGTTGCAACATTGTGTAGCTACTGGAAGTGTTCCAGATTGGACGACGACAGAACACACAGTACAAATTGTGAAAGATGTGTCTGAGGGGAATGCGACAGGTAATTATAGGCTCATTACATGCCTTCCACTACTGTGGAAGCTATTAGCAGGAATCACATTTCAAAACATATATCTGTTCCTGGATGGAAAGATATTGCTACCAGAATAACAAAGAGGATGTAGGAAAGGAAGCAAAGAAATATATAATCTGTTATTCAATGCCACAATGATCCTAAAGGGAAGGGAAGAATAGGCAAAGGAACCCATCTATGACCTGGATAGATAAATTCAACATGATCCCTCATTTGTGGATAATGGAATGTGCAGAAATGTTTGAAATACACTGTCAGGTCAACATTCTACTGGCGGAGAGTAGGAAAAAAGTGAAGAATTGGGTAAGTGCATGAAGAGAAATCCTTGGCGATGCCAATATACGATTTTCTGTTATCTGTATTTTTGTTGTAGCGCTAATACCTTTCACCCTAGCAACCTTACAAAAAGGAAAAGTCCCATATCAGTTTACTAACCAGGAAAAGAAAAATCACATGCTCCTTATGGACGATATAAAGTTCTTTGCTAGGGAAGAAAAAGGTCTTAATTCACATATTCAGACGTGTTTAGCCGTGATACTGGTATAGAATTCGGTATGGACAAATATGCAGCACTGGTAATAGAAAGCGGGAAAGGGTGAAATCAAATGGAATAAAACTATCAAACGACGAGGAAATAAGATCACTTAAAGAGAATGAGGAGTACAAATGTCTACGCGTGTTAAAATTGAATGAAATACTTCATAGAAAAATGAAAGGAAAGCTAGTGCACAATAAAAATACTGGTGGTAGTGCAACCTTAAAACTCACTAAACCTCATTATGAGTGTAAAATGTCTTATATCAATAGATTGAATAACGACGTGAATGGGACTGGAACTTTATGTGAAGGCTCCTTGCTCGGCATGTGTCCGGATAAAATGGAATAAGGAAGTAAACATGGAAGTAATGGAATGTCTTTATCGAAGCAAACCATTTGATAACAATGGGAGGTGTATTAGATCCTATAGTATAGACAAAGGATATTCATAGATTGGAGAGATAGGGGTATGTTTAAATCAACCGAACAACGTGTGTGTGATTAGGTTATGGCCATTAGAAAAAGGCCATGGATGTTTGTCAGGACTTGAGTTAGAAATGATAAAGAGGAAAATAGAGGAAGCAGATCCTGATGAAAGTAGTGCACCAGAATGTGAGGATCAGGTTCAAACCATGAATGAGGAACATAATACTAGGAGTGATCAGTTGAATTCTATCAATAATCAAGAATATGAAAATAATGAAGTAGAACTAGAAATATATGAAAATGCTTTTGAGAAAGTTGAAGAAGAGATAGCTCAAGAACAAAAAGATATTGTTCAACAGCTGAAATAAATAATTGCAGAAGGAAGTATAGTGGAAGAGGCGCCTTCAAAAAAGTAGATAAAAAAGTCCTTACATTTCATGACAGAAAAAGTGAATGCAGCGGTTAAGTTCATGATGGCAAGTAACATAACACAATCAAATGATCTTATAAGAGCAGCAAGTGTGTGGGTCGCCGATCAACGAGGTCTGAAGAAAAGTACAAGGGAGAAGAAAAGCGAACATTGTAGAAACGACGGACAGAAAGTGATTTCGAAAAATTAAAACAAGAAGTGAATATACTGGAAAGAGAAAAGAAAGAAGAGTTAGGGAATAAGAAACAGGGAAAATTTGGGCATCTGAAAGAAAATTAGTTAAAAATAAAGGATTAAAGGCTGTGGTTTAGGAATTAAAACAGAGGATGGTGCAAGGAGTGCCAAAATAAAAAGATATGAGCAGAGAATTACTCACTTTAGATAGAATAGGTTGTTTAATGTGGATTAAAAGAAATTTTATGCAAAACTGAATGGGGGTACAAACAAAAGAGGGGAAGTACCTAATGCTGATGACAGCAGAAAATTTTTGAACAGCATCTGGAATATCGAAAAAAACATAATAGGGAGCCTAAGTAGTTGAATGATTTAAAACAGGGGAGTGACAAACATCATCAGGGAAGAGTAATCATTAATAACGAAAAGGTCAAGGCTCAGTGTCAAAAGATTCCTTACTGGAAGGCTCCAGGAAAAGATGGAGTCCAGGGATATTGGATTAAGACGCTCAATAACTTACATGCGAGAGTATCAAACGAGCTTAATGAGATACTAGGGGGAGAAGCTGAGGTTCCTGCTTGGATCACGTATGGACGTACAGTGATGTGTTAAAAAGACTCTGCGAAAGGTAATGCAGTAGAAAACTATCGCCCTATTACATGTCTTCCAAAAATCAAAAAATTTAACAAGAATGCTATCAGAGGAAATGTAGGTATATATGGAATGGGAGCAATTGTTACCAGAGGAACAGAAAGGATGTAAGCGTGGCAGCCGCGGGACTGAAGATCAACTGTTAATGGATAAAACTATGCTTAAGGACTGCAAGAGAAGACAAGTCTAATCTGGCTATGGCGTAGATTGACTACAAAAAGGCTTATGACGTCGTTCCCTATAGTTGGATTAGTGAGTGTATGTAAAAATTTTGAATTACAGAAAATGTTAGAGGCTTTCTGAAAAGAAGCATGAACCAGTGGAATCACTAGTTTTAACTTTCCATGGAGAAGATTTCGGTGACGTCGATGTGAGAAGAAGTATATTCCAGGGAGACAGTGTATCTCCATTACTGTTCATATTGAGTGTAATCCCCATGTATTTAATTCTTAGAAAAGCAAATGCATGTTATGAATGGAAAAGAAAGAATATAAATTGAATCATCTCATTTTTATGAATGATCTCAAGTTGTTTAGAAATATTGAAAGAAACAGATTCAATTGTAAGTACCGTGCAAATATTCAGACATTGCAATAGAATTTGGCCTCAAAAAGTGTGTTATTCTTATCTTGAAGAGAGAAAAAACTGCTGTGTGAGATTGAATAAAACTCCCAGATGGGTAAAAAGGTCAATGTACAAAAATATATCTGTTATGTCATAATGAAGAAGCGACAGCTCTTACTTATACCTTTTCGCCATGAAGCAAATGTGGGCTCCAGTTGCATTTCCAGTATTTAAATAGTGAGGGAACCAACGAACGCACGCACAAACGGTACGTAGTACTCTTCACTATTAAAAAGATCGACAAATAAATATAAATTAAAAGAAAAACTTTGCAGTGGCTATTTTCGTTATTTTCATACATGCATTTTGATCCTTTCGTGAAGAAAATTACAGTAAGGGTTATTGTCTGCAAATGGATTTTAATTTTTTCAAATTTCTTTTTCACTGTAATTACTAATACAGTAGTATCCGCCTATGCACACGGTGTTCGGCAAGCAGCAAATGTGTTGCACTTAGGCGCACGTGCACTTAGTCAGACGCACGCATCCTAGGTAGAGTATCAAGGGACATAATAAAGAAATTCACTGGGGGGTTCGGGTCAAGGTTTGCTTCACATACTTGTGAGTTTGTGCGATGATTCAAGTGGGCTGACGGGGTGACGAAGTAAAGTGGTCAAGGAGGATTGGGATGCGTTTGTTACGCACGCAGACAAAAAGACTGTGGTGACACGAAGTGCTCGAATGTAAGGCAACCGAGCAGTGCTAAGTCGGGCCAGGTCGGGAAGAGAGGATGGAGGTCAGGGTATCGTACACTTGTGTGAACCGGCGGCCAAATCAATAATTTTTA
>PUGI020000393.1:0-10333 GCA_008930755.2 Alatina alata | reverse complement strand
CCCCTGCCGTGCCCTCATCTTAAGCACAACAAGGCATTTTTAACATAAAGTTTTGGATTTTCAGTGCTGAAAATGCATCGCAGGGCTGCTGGAGACCTAAAAATTGTAAAATTTCCGGGGCTTCGCCCTAATTGCCCTTATTCTGATGAAGTAAAGTGAATTAAATTTTGTAAAATTTACTCAATAAATTAAAAATTGTGGCTTATATCATACATTAACAGTAAAAAAATGAAAAAAAGGAGACATTTTTACAATATATAGCCTTCTAAGAATGACGTCATAATTCTATACAAGAACACAATATCAAACATTTTTTTCTATAAGATGCGTCGATAAATTTTAGGAAAAGTCACAAAACTTCAACAGAAAAGATAGAAAAGTTACGGAGTTATGGACACTTTTCTGAGCCTAAGGGCCCTTCCTCCTAGCCCCCCCCCACCCTTGGCAGGGTTAAAGAGATGTTTCTTATATGCTACAGTAGTTTACGGCGAGTAGCCAGTGGACTTCAGGTATAACTTGGTAACATCCGACCTCAGGGGAAATAATCGCGGAATGCAAACCAAGGTAGCCCATTACAGTCCGCCAACCGGTAAGTAAAATTTATTTTCGTTTTGACTTGATTGGAATCTTTTTATTGCCATTATATTATATTTTAGTTAAGGTGTTAAATTAAATTTGATTAAGTTCTAGATTACAGTCGCAGAAACGCAGAAGCATGCAGCATCACCTATAATCAGACCTTGTTTTACAGAGTTTCAGCTAATAATTATAGGGCGCGTTAAATCTGTGAATTAAGTTAGAGAAAGCTTCTTCATTATGTATGCCTGCGAATGGTAATCGAGGGAGCATTTAAGCATCAAAAAATCCTTTGTAGGAAAAAATTTCATCCTGAAAGGCAGCGATAGTATGCATGGCGTAAGTTTCATATAATAAGATAATGCCGCTTTGAAGAGGTTCACACACATGTCAACAATATACCACCACATCTGAGACAAAACTGCATCTTCATGAAATTTATAAATAAAATTTTACACCTTGCGGGCATTTACGAGAAATTGACAAATGTAACAAGACGTCAGTATGAATCCGAATCTGGTATCAAAGGAATAAATAGTGTTCGTCTTATTCCACAGACCAATTATATCGATTTAAATATCTACAAGCAAAATAGAGGAATATCATGCATCCAGTGCTCCATTCTAAACGAACTATAGAAGTTTTGTTTCCTATGTTAACATCAAATTCATATAAACCACTATTTTATAACATCAACATACATTTTCCCCACCTTGTGTGACTAACAACTTATATAGCAACATATCAATTTACAAACACAGTTTCTGGTGACCTGGATAGAACCTACACTAATGATATAATGGACCAGGCAATGATGTGCAGCATGACACGAAGACCCTTCCTCGAAAAAAACCTCTTTCTTGTCTGAATGACAATTTCACGGATATATTAGCTTAATTCACATTGCCTAACGTAGGGCCAAACCCTCATCAAACAGCTGGCCCACTTAATGAATGTAGCATCAAACATAAGCCCTTCCTCCTAACGAGGATTTCCTTACCTTAACTTCTCCGACTAAAAATAGATACACTCGCCTCAATTTTTAAGACATCCATTAATAGAAAATCTTTTCAAAGATACAGAATCTTAAAAAATGCGTTCAGTCATCTGTTCTAAAGTTTAGAAACTATATCTGGCAAGGCAAGTTAAGAATCCGACAAAATTAAGGTACATCACATAGCCATTAACGATGTTTATTAATGCCTATCAAGGCGCCATATGTAGTTTCTGCTACCTCTATACGCAATAATGGTACAAAACGTCAATTTCCAGCACCGATAATATTTTAGGCAAATCACTATCCCTATTTTAGTACCAAACTTTCTCAATTTGAGACACCAGGATATTTATTCATTAATTTAAATTGACGATGGAACATATGGATGCCAAAAAACAGAATGCTGATTTAAAAACAATTTAAGAAGCTTTTTCTAAACAATTTAATTTCTGTTAAAGAAACGTTGCTAGTAATATTATCCTTGTTTCTTGTAAAATAAAATATCTGGATCATAGGGAGAATATAAACCCAACTTATATATTACCCTTACCTTAAACGGTCGTGGTAGTGGCACGGATCCCATCTATATTGTACCCAGTAGGGTCTAATCCATGTCAAATAGTTGGACAATGTACTGAACTTGGAATTACAGAGACGTCCTTTATATTGAAGTGGTACCGACTATTGGCAAGTCTATTGGCCTTGGTTATTGTGAAGTAAAGCTGTAACATGGATTGATACCACGTGACGCAGTCTGAAACCCAGACTTTCAAAATGTTGAAGATGTAACTTTTCAGTGAGTTGTTTAAAAGTCGGCTTATGAAACGCAGGTGAATAATAGCACTACGAATTATATCGACTACGTGTCTGTATTGCTCGGCGTAAAAACCAAAATTGTCACAATGCCGTATAGTTGATAAATTAAGGGATGAGGGGTTATAAGTGACAAATTATGTGACATTCGGTAGTTCTGCTATCATTGCTTTGTTTTATAAGCTCTTTCTCGTATAGAAAGCTTCTTTTCCGCCGGAACAAATTCCGTGGCAATTGCCTCCTGATGACCAACATTGTGTATCCTTACCAACACAGCAGGACATCTTACTAAGTTGGAAGTAAAATCAGTATTATATATTTTTTAAGTGGCAATTTTTCCAGATACACACGAAGCTTTTGTAGCTGTTATCGTAATACAACTACTGACTATTGTCCATCGAAGCTATGGTTGGCAATGGCGACTTTTCTCCTGTAACCCTTCCCTAAAAGTATGCGTATAAACTTCTAGAGCTCGACAAACCAGGACATAACATACTTCTTCTAACTCATTGCCACAAACTATCTGCTATATATATATTCTGCAGCGTCCAATACTTAATTCCAATAAATCATACAAACACTTAAATACGATGCAATGGATACCTTCAAAATTCCCTTGTTTTATTATAACTTCAACTGAATACGTATGTACAAAGAATGGAGAAGTACATTACCTTTCTGTCTACATGATGTGAAATACTGCAGATGCAGAGTGCAACTATTCACAGATAAAATTCGTAAGCTACTTGACTGTACAATAACAGAAACAGGTTATTAGAATACTATTGTGACCATGCAGATTACGGTGAAAGAATCTGTAAAAGTTCTAGTTTGGTGAAACTATCCTACGTCTTTTATATACAAGTAAAAGATGTAACTGTTAAAATCTTAGGAAGTAAGATTTGGAAGATTTGTAAGCAGGCCAGTCGAGAGTGGTGACAGGGAAAGAGTTAACCGACACCCCTGCAAGTAACCCGTGTTCAAAAAAGCCACATATTGTGGACAACTTAAAACGTATCCTATTCGGATACGTCCTCTCAAGCAACCTTTTTGATATGACTCCTGGGAAAGATGAAAAACCAGTAAAATCTCGTATAAAATAGTACTTCACTCGGTTATACGGACAAAAAGAAATTAATCCAATCCTTTTCTTTTGATCCCATGGGGAAATATTTTAAACCTCTTCAAAATAGCATGCAAATTTTGGGATTATCAAAGGTGTTTACATATGGGACCGTCAACTTGAACAATCAGATCTCCAGGTAGGTGGCCTTCCTAGGCAGCTGAATATCTACACACCTAAGTGTCCGAATACTTCAGCGGTTAGAAAGGTCTTATATGAATGGTCAAGCATTTAAATTGCTCGGCGTAAACACAATCATAATGTTTCTGTGGCTTCTATGTATTATAGGTATCATGAGCTTTGGAGACTTGTTGCTAGTGGTATAGAAATGAAGGATTTAAAGCAGTAGACATTGTGTGTATGTATATCTATGACACACTGTGCATATATATACGTATATATGATATACTTTTTTGGTTGAACCTTTTCATTCGGTGTTCGTCAGAACTTTTGTCCGTAATTTAGTCTGAGATTGTAAAGAGTGCCAAATGAAAAGCTTCATTATTTCTTTTGATTGTCTGCTTCAGATTTAATCCTGGTTCTAACAAGTGTGTAGAGAATAGTGTATGATGGAGTACCAGCAGAATTCTTTTCCCGGTAACACCTAGAACCCTCGAGGGGACTGCCTTCGACAAAGAAATTGATACCTATTTTAATAACACCACATGTACTGCTACAAGCAATGTGTATATCGTTACATCAGTTTTCCTCCTTTCTCTCTTGTGGCTGTTGCCATCTGTAACGAAAAGACATTACGCCTCCTCTTCTTGCAGTCGTGGCCTTTACACTCCAATGGTGAATTGCAGGACCTGTTACCTGAAGAAGATGAATGCTTTCCTTCACCTTGAGATTCATCCGAAGAAAACTGGGAGCGAATGGATGATGCCTTTGTACTCGGGCTATTGATCGAATCTGGCGATGTAGGTACGTACGAAAGATGAGGTGGTATCATCTGTGGCCTTTCTCTCATGTACCTCGGTTTATTAACTTTACGAGGGTGCCTAAAATTCGGGCTTGGGAGGTCCGACGAACTTAAAGATTCTGAATCATAACTTTGCCTATTTGTAAACATCATGAAGTTTGGAGATAAGCTGTGTCTGTTAGAAGTTCTTACTCTCTCTGGAGACTTGCGTCTGTTCTTAGCTCGGATGGCTTGAGTAGCCTCCCTAAGAGATACTTTGCGAGCCTCCTTTGATCTGTTGATTTGATGCTGATAACCAGTGGAGGCAATTCTCAAGCCAAATTCCCCATCAGATGGAGCAGACACATCTGTTTCTTCACAGTCGGAGCAGCGACACCCACATTCGTCATCAGAGAAAGGGAAAGTAGATACATCCGTTGCTAAGGAACAAATCTCGCAATCCTGAGGATCAAACTGTCTTGACATATTGTCTGGAAGCGACAACTGTCTCAAGTTTATAGGATACCTGTAAGTAAACAAAGAAGAACTCCGGTCACTTTTGAGTGTCAGTGTATCAGACGAGTCGTCTGCGTCCTTCGGTGTCATGTTCGCAGGAGGCTTTACGGCACTGTTTATTGGATTTGAAATGCTTGAGTCCTTACTCTTCGGATAATTTGTGTCTTTGGGATCTTTTAAGTGTGACTGCAAGACAGACCTTGACTCACTCATTGTTTTAAGGCTACTCTGCAAGTTTTGTAGTTCGACTTTCAATTCGCGAACAACTGATTGCAGATAAAAATTTTCCTTTTCTTTATGCTTTAACTGCTTCTTTAACTTCGTATCCATTCTGTCAGATTTATTGTCGTCTTTAGCTAATTTAATCTCTGGAGATGCTGGAGTGAATATAGATCCATCATCAACGTTACAGATCTGAGCTTTCATAGCTTTAACCTCGTGCTCTTTTATAACAAACACCTGGTCTCTAGTATTTGCATTCGAATCTGTATCACGTGATACACTTGTCAGACCGGAATCTGATTCGTGCTCATTCTCGCAAAGGTACTTGGTAACACCTTCGATCTTATTTTGGAGGACCCTGATACGGTCTTCGTTTACGGAATGAACATTTCGAATGTCATTTAAGTTTTGACGAAGCCATTTGACTTCTCCCCGTTTCCTTTCTAGAGTTGAGACGGCTTCATCTTTATCAAAATCGTTCCCTAAATCACCATTTTCATGCTGTTTGAGTATTTGATTCAATCGGGCTACCTCGTCCTCCTTATCTCTGAGTAACCTCGAGGTAACTTCGTAGTTGGAGTTGATATGAGCCAGTTCACTTTCCAGTTCCTTACTTGATACCGTCAATCTCGCAACATCGGACCGTAAATTTTCTAGGTTGAGGTCACGATCCTGTATACCGTCAATCAATGCTGTTTTCTCAGATCGAAGTTGTTCTAATTCGTTTTCTAGTATCTTTAGAAGCTCCTCCTTCTGGTTCAATGATTCTTGTAACTCATTCATACTAGATCGAGTACCTGTGTATTTATCTAAGCCTTTATTCTGGTCATCAGCAACGGACCTGAGATCGTGTACACTACCTGCCCTCACATACTCAGCTCCTATCATAAGAGTCCGAAGTCGTTTCGTAACTGCGTCTACAGACTGGTTCATACGCCGGAGAATCTTCAGCATTTCTCTTTGTTCAGCATCTACAAGGAATAAATCCTCATCTGGTACAAACTCGCAAAGTCCCTTTGCTTTAACCATTTCTAAAGTTGCGATCGATGCCTGCAGAGTTTGTTCATTAGCTCTCAACGTCTCTCTAACAAACGTAATCAGCTCCCCAGTTGAATCAACTTCGCCTGGGCTATTGTTTATGTGCCCTGGCTTTCTCTGAAACATAATAACACACTCCTTTCCTGACAAATTTTCCATGATAACATCCAATTGTCTAGTTGCAGCTACCGTGTATTTAACAATCATGTCTCTTAGTTGTTTTAGCTTTGAATTCTCATAGAGACAAGCTTCTCGATCTTTATTCAGAGCTTCAAACTGGCATTTGGTATCTTCAAGCTTTTCCTGGAGCACCTTCTTTCCTTCAAGTTGCTCTTCAATTTCCTTCTCTTTCTGTGTTAAAGCTTCTTTTGTATTTCGGAGCAGGGTTTGTATCTGTAATGCGATAGATTTACTTCTCTTCTTCAAATAATTCTCTTGGTCATTCGTTTCGTCTAATGGCATCAGGTCTTCTGCCATACACTGCTCAGTCCTTTCTTTTACAGTGCTAAATTCTTCAACTATTCCTTTCATAAATTCTCTCCATTCGGAGAGCTCATCTATTGATCGTTTACTTATATCTTCTGGTAGATGACTGTCTGCTGAAGTACATCGAACAGATGCTGTTTGATTTTTCATTTCTTTAACTTCTTTTCGGAGTCGTGATATTTTCCCTCGCAACGCTGTTTCGACATTTTTCTTGTTTTTGAGTTTTAACATAAGAGTTCGTTCTTTCTGCTCCGATAAAGATACTTTTCTAAATGGTTTTGGCTGAGATTCCCCAGTACATAAACTCTCTCCCGTATTTTCTTTATTCATTTCCACAGATACGCGCTTAAGGTTTTCAATGTCGTTTTCGAGTTTTTCGCAATAGGAAGTGATTTCTTTCACGTTCACTACGATATTACTCATGTTAGGACATTCTTCTTGTGTTAACGGAGAAGAATTTTCTCCTGGATTTTCGTTTTTGCTGTTAAAAGTACTGTTCAAAAACCTTTTTAATACTTGTGCTAACTTGAGTCTATTTTCTTCGGTTTCCTCCTGATCCTTTTGCAATGATCTTATTGATCTCAAAAGCGTCTCAAAACTGTTCTCTAATACAGCTGGGAGTTCTTTTTCTTGTATAGATGCAATGCCGTCAAGCTCAAAACTCGTCCCAGCAAATACTGCTAGTTTCTGTACAATATTGTTGTCTTTGTCGCCGCAAACTGTAAATAACAACTCCTTACGTTGTCGTAACAGCTGCCTCAAAAACAGATCGATGTCGGACAGTCTGTCACTAGCTTTCGCCAACTCAGAGCTTCTTTCCTGCATTCCCACCTGGGATGTGTTATACTTCTCTACTGTATCCTTAAGAGTTCGATTGAGCTCTTTAATTTTTTGCTCAAAATGTGTTTCAGACGCCTCTTTCTTCTCGAGAAGGAGCTTCGTGTCCCTTAGGGACGAATCTC
Organism: Alatina alata; assembly: GCA_008930755.2. Lineage (NCBI taxonomy): Eukaryota > Metazoa > Cnidaria > Cubozoa > Carybdeida > Alatinidae > Alatina > Alatina alata. Next base: position 2,699 of record PUGI020000393.1, on the reverse strand, counting down.
CTTGTTGCTTAGCCCGCCTGGTCTTTTCTAGCTCGGATAATAGCCTTTCGTTTTCGTTCGATAATTGAAATACCTGATCCTCTAGATCCTTATTTACGATATCGATATTTCGAAATTCGTTTCGGTATTTCTCCCTCTCCCCTTGGTGCTCTTGAAGAATCAGCTTCAGCTCATCGTTTTCCCTATTCATTGCTAGAAGTTCTCGGTTCTGCTCTTGAAACTCTCGACGCAATTTGCTGAATGCTTTTTCAAGACTCTCATGCTTCTCTTCAAAATCAAGAGATTCTTGTGCACTTTCCGATGCACGTTTAGTCGTATCTTGTAATTTCTCCAACAAATGATCTCGTTCACTTTGTAAGCGAGATATTTCTTGCATAAATTTTTCGTTTTCTTTCGTCAAATTACTGCTGTACTTTTTTAAATCTTCTTTCCCTTCCCGTAAGTCATGGATTTGATCCATTAAAGACTTCTTCTCACAATCAGCCATTTGAAGTCGATTTTGGAGTGAAATGATCTCATCAGAAGAAATTTTTGATCTACTTTCCTCTTGATCAAGCTTTCGTCTCAAATATCCGTTTTCATCTTCAATGCTTTCCATTCTAGTGCAAGAGTTTTTCCACTTTAATTTAATCTCATCGATATTATCTCTCAAGTCACATAACTCGTCTTCCTTAGACAGTACTGATTTATACACATTTGTGAGGTCACATCTCAATTTCTGCGAACTTTTTTTCATTCCAAGAACCTGCTTTCTACAAGCCGAAAAATCCAGAATGTCGCTGAAATCAAATGAGTTTAGGGTAGCCGAAATAGATTTTAGAGCATGATCTATGAAATATCTGTCTCCATCCTCTTCATTGCAGCTACTATCTTTCCTTATCATCTCTTCCTTCTCTTGCTCTAAATGATGAATATGATGTCGCAACTGGTCAATTAGGTAACGGCTATCAGTATTGTCGCACATCAACGCCTGAACTTTTCTTTCGTGTAATGAAGCAATAGTCTCTTTATTGTTGTTATTTAAAACGCTATTAGGTTCATCCGTTTCGACATGAAACATATCATCTAATGTTGCAGATCTCTCCAATTTTCGAATTTCTTCCTGGCTCAGACTTAATATATCATTAAGTTCTGTCCCTTTCTTGCTAGCTGCTTCCACAACCTTGCGAAGCCCCTCGATATTGTCCTGAACAATCCAACGAATTCTTTTTTCTTCCAGTTCTAATTTACTCTCCAGGGATTGAACCTTCTGTGACATCTCTGTATTGGAAATGTTCAGTTCCTGCACCTCAGCCAAATATGAATCGACTGTTTCTGTGAATTGCTCCTGGAGACGCACAACCATTTTCTCGAGATACTGCTTCTCAGATTTTAGCGCAATCTCTTCGTCGCCATTCTTTTCAACCACAAGTTTCAGCTGTGACAGTTCTCGACATTTCGATAACCATTGAGAACGAATGTGATCAATAGTTTGCTCTAAGGTTTTCCTGTTTTTCACGGTTAGATCTCCTAGTTTTACTTGTGACACTGAACCCATTGCCTTCAGATCATTGTCAATGTGATCCAAGGCATCGTCTAAAGTTTGGATGGAGTCTGTCAGCACCAACCATTGAACTTGCCCGTGAAGTCGTTCTTCCTCGGTATCATCACAATGCCCCCCTTCAATTTCTTGATCAACTTCCGCTCTACAGTCGGCCATGGTCTTGTCACCTACAAGATAAAGATCAAAGAGAAATGTTAAGTTAGAATGAGACTGTTGGTGTTGAGGTATTATCATGGTCTCAAAATGGGGTATATTCCGGGGGGCTCAAACGTGTTATTTTGCGGGATATTGCAAAGTAAGGGAATTTGTGGTAAATGGCCCCAACGTGGGACACTGTATTGCGTTACAGTTGATGTAGAGAAAAGTGCAATTCTGGACGATGACAAAATTGAAACCATGCGGGAATCAAAAACCGCAACTTTGCTTGCAAGTCATAAATGCGATCTTTATACTATAATCCCGAAAGTTCTGAGCAGTATACTTTACACTATCAAACTTTAACTGTCTCATTGCAACGCGCGTTGTTTATGATTGTTTTAATACTGGGGTACTGAAATGAAAAAAACCATTGGTGAAATTCCATGTAATTACTTTTCGTCTGGATCCTGCTCTGCTGTACTCACCCTAGCAGGGGATAGGGGTAACTGGAAAAGATTGAAAAATATGGAGATAACGCACCGATCCCGATCCTATAGCTAAAAAGTCTTCGTTGGGACGTCTGAGCATAGAAGATATAAAGAGGTAAGGTAGCACTTGATGGAGCTGCAAAAGTTACTGTAATTTGTTCCTTATATCGTAACAGAACTATTTTAACCTGGTAATAGATTCATGTCTTGAAATAAAGAACCCTACAGGGATAATGAGAACAGTTTGTTATATAGAATTCGTTCAATCCAATATTTTCAAAATTTTTAGACTGTGGGGACTTATTTTCTACCAGGCCTAAAAATTTGATGGTGAATAACGAGGGAATGAACAGGAAGAAAGGTTTAAACACTTTAATATGTCTTGAAAATCAATCACAGCTCCTTCAAAGTCTTCATTTTTATTTTTTAAGAAGTGAACCATTTTTCTGCAATTATGTGGACCTGGGTGCAATCCTGGAAAAGGATTTTTAACCCTATGAGTCCTCGATATTTTTTTCAGCCCGTTCCTG
>PUGI020000392.1:0-10334 GCA_008930755.2 Alatina alata | reverse complement strand
GAACTGTCCAGGAACCGTCACAGCATCTAACATTCTGCTCGTCCCTTCATCCTTCCTTTTCCTTCACTCCAACCCTTCTTTGACATAGATATGTTTACCTGCAGTGACAGAGCAGTCCAATAAAGGCTAACAGAGTTTCTTTGCTGCTCTTCTTGGCGTGCAATTTGTGAAGGGGATATCCACTATCTCTGTGCACGCAAGTCGACTCGGTGCATTTTGTTTTCATCAACACCATTCATTTGAGCCCATCGATTAGTTTGTTTGACCAAAGACAAAAGAAGAAGAATACACTGGAGACTTAAGAAGTTATTGCAATAATTCAAAGGGCACCCATCTGAATGCTGAAAATACATAGTGCCTTTCCCTGTGCCTTTCCTTTAATTCTGAGCAAATGTGTCAGAGGGGCATTTTTGGCTTTTGAAATCTTAAATAGTAAATACGTGTTTTTAAAATTTTTAAAAATTGCTTTTTAGCAACGGATTCATTCTACTGAAGCCATTCGCTTGACAATTTTGAAAGGGAATGTCGTCCGGTATGGACGAAAAATTAAAATGTTAGGCGCCTTAAAAAACCATTAGTGTATCATCCTTTTTCAGAATTTTTAGAAGCGGGCAGGCGCCTTTGTACATGAGATTCTGGCGTGTTTTGTCTAATGTTACACCCCAACATAGCGGTCGCCCAAAAACGTACGCTCCGAGTGCGAGGTACGGGGTGCTCCCAAAAGCATAGCGATGTTGTATCTGACATATTACGCCCCTAAATTGAGATCACGTGGCAATTTTTCGTTGGGTGAACGACAAATGTGAGCGTGTGTACATTCTGAATGACCCATAGTAACATAACCCTAAATTTCGACCAAAAAATACTACGTTTTACGAGATGTTATGCTTGAAATCTCAATGAAAAAATACTTCATGAATGAGAAAATATTGACGCGGGAGACAAAAATGACCCAAAGGGTGACAATAAACTAATGATTTTTTAAGGCGCCTAAAAATATGTCTCCCTACCCTAATACTTGTGGTTGGGTAGAATCGAAATAGACGAATAACGATAGGAATGTGCTTCAAAAACACCTGGTGTTTGCACCACTAAAACACTAAGAATTGTGCTAATGGGTGATAAAGAGCCAACAAACTCCTTTTCGCGCATTTTCTAAATAAAAATGCTTCTACTTCTGAAACGCATGGACCATTAATGCTACCTAAAAGGGCTTTTATTGTGACTGTTGGCAATTGTGTGCATCTGTAACTTATTTCACATTGTTTTTAGTATATATTGTATTTAAAATAAAAGTCTAGGAAAATGTTTATCTACTAATTGTAAATTGCACCAGCTAGGTCCGTATATACGGATATACTGTAGAACGAGTTACACCACATTATGCGGCATTTGCCGGCTTCTCCGTTTTCTGATACTATTATTGTTATATATGCAGGTCCGGAGCTAGCCGGCAACGCTGGGAGTGAATATACTGCTTTAAGGGAGAGCAAATGCTGCCAAGCCCTCATAGAAAAGAAAAATCAAATTATCCGAAATATAGTTTGTCAAAAACACATTATCACGTTTCACGTAAATTTTGTTGTTTCATGTAAAATTGCAACAATTTCGCATATCCTTGGTACAGCCCTTAAATTTAAGAAATCCATGACTGCTTAGCTATCGTTTTAATTTTAATATGAATTATTGCAATAACTTTCTAAGTTTGCCTACTTTCCAGCCCACAATTATAGGAGGGCTTAATAAGCGGAGAGGGTTGATAATTGATTTAAAATACTTAATTTAGGAAGTCCCAATGGGGGTGGAATTCGTTCTGAAACCGTACGTTTGAGGAGTTGGCAATTATTGGAAGGAGGGGTCATTAAATGCTGCAAAGTCAGTCATTTACTTTTCGTGATGTAAATAAATTTTGTCTAATATTGGAAGGTTTTTTTGAGTGCTTCAAATGTTGTTCTTGAACGTCACAAAACATTTAAGTTGTGGAATGTTTGGTATAGTGAGTAAACAGTGGCACCAGAGATGATAAAAACGAATTTCGTTTTTATTCTCTGATGGCACAATAACATTAAGTTATCTATATGTTCAGAAGTATCTTTCAGTTCAAATGGTAACTCTTTGATTCCTATTTATTTTTCTAGTTTTTGGTTTTGGGTTTTGGAATGAGAGAAAATGACTGTCATAATTTGGGGTTCGTCATTAAATAGGATGTTAGATAATTCTAAAGTTTGCGTAGGATGGGGTTCTAAGAAATTGAAATGCCTATTTCAAAAATATAGTGTTTGCCCCCGCGCTGTTACGATATGGGTTGGAGAGTAAGTAGCATTATTTCTACCGAACGTGTAAAAACCCCAGCAGAAGTTTGAGTTTAAACGTTTCCCCTCCCTAAGATTTCCACTTATCTTAATTGAGTTTTCGACGCCTGTCTACTGCTTTTTAATATGGAGGTTTAATTTGAAGAGAAACGTATAATTTTAGCAGGAAATTTGAGCTGTATTGTGGAAATTCGAGCTGTATTGTGTGCGAACTGTTTTGGTTATTGAGTTAAAATTCTTATAAAGGGTTGTTTTGTACATATAAGACATTGGGTTCTATTTCTGTATGTATACGAAAGCGTTTCTTATGTCCCCTTGATTCTTCCTGAACTAGATATTGATCACTTCTGCAGACGAGTTTGATTTCACCTTTTAACCTTCGGTTAGAACACACGGGCTCTCTTCCGCAATGAAGCCTCGACCGCTACAGTTAATCCTTTTACATAATTTGTGATTCATTACTAGAGGGGACGACCTCGTATTACAAACTTCATATTATGTCAAAACGTAATTTTTAAGGATCAAGAAATCCAACATTGTAAACAAATAAGATCCTCTTTTTGGAGATATTCTGTGACGTCAGATGGATTAAGGAACATATGAAATGGGCAGTGATAAGCAACTGTGCCGATGGGCAAATCACTTCTCGTACAGTTTTCTATGGAATTCCATTGTTCTTGCTAAATTCTTGTTCGAAATCTATTGTTTTATGAAAGATCTCGTACACTTTTTTGGCAAGTGATTTACCCCTCAAACTGTGCATGGACAGACTTTCTGTCTCTCTATCTCTCAAGTTCTCTTTTTGTCAATAGGCCATCATAGAAGCTACTGCCGTCGTCGTGTAACAACGCCATAATGCACGATCTTCATAATGTAATGATAATAATATTAATGTAAGAAAATAATTGTGGATACATTTTAACATCTGCCATTTATTGGTCATATGTATCGATACATCTTCGCACTGTTTTCACCAAGCGTGTTACAGTAATTCGTACAGTGCGATTTTTATAGGACCGATACGGACGTTTACAAAATTTTGAAGGGTCTAGCCGACACCCAGATAACTAGACACCGGCAAAATAAAGTTTGTACGGATTCAGCTGGACAAGGATCCTTCACGGTTGTTGAAAAGCAAAGACTCGCTCTAGAGGCCTTCTACATTAATACCACGAAGGCATTGTTGAATAACAATGCTTCTCAAATGGAATGCAGATTCCACGAGATGTAGTTATAACAACAAGCAACAATGTAATAAATTGGTCTAGTACAATAACCTAACTCGCGTAAATTTTATGTCAGTTTAGTATATAAGGATGGTAAATTCAAAGAAAATTTTGCCACTAAAGAAGAATTATGTACTTCGAAACATGTATGGCTATAATAAGATCAAAGTCGTTGTCATCTCGTTAGACTACACATTATCACAAAATCAATGGGTAATTTGTAAGAAAAAGTGTCGGTAGAATGGATAGTCAACTGTACATTAGAAAAAAGACTGAACGGATGTACAGAATCTTACATAGCCTTTTAGATTTCTGATATGATATGAGGAGATAAAATATTAAAAGTGAACGCAGCAGTGTCCCGAGAGATGGCAGGTGCTTTGGAATTTTCCATCACTGGGGCAATGCACGATTGAGGATACGCTAAGCTTGAGGTAGTACGGGATGTTTTTGTCGAAACGTTCTTCAGCTATACTAGTACCAAATACCAATTTTGATGTAGTGCATTTCTCTCTACTCTACGTCGCGTACCCTTGGCTTTTCTATGAATAATTATCTTCTGAAGGCTGTTTTGTAATGTGATGTATCTGTAACGCCTCATGAAAAGAATCATTTCTTTTTCATGATCTGAGATCCCAAGTGTATCTTTTTTTCAGCTACTCCACAGCCCACCTATTCGTTCTTCTTTCTCTTCATGGTGATCCTTCTTAACTTTCTCCGATAAGCTACACCAATCGCGTCCGTACGAGGCAACAGCGAAAGCAGCAGTCTTAGAAGACGGAGTTTGAGCTGATTGCATATATACTAAGAAATCCACTGGCCGAAAATGACTCATACAGTAATGTTGCTGATCTTCACTTATGTCTTCACCTTGCTTCCTTTAGTGTTCCACTAAATGTAGTACATATGGCTGAAAGAGCTTTGATGCATGAAAACGTTCATACAGCGTATAGAGAGACTACCGATACCCTTTCACGTGACAATGATTAATTGTTGTTCACTTACATCAGTGGTGGACAACCTACAATCGTGGCCATTGGAATCTTGGAATCTTAATTATGAACAATGCAATTCTTTTTTCAAACTATACCAATATCTTAGCTCGGTGTAGGTCTAATAGACAACTTTTTATTACATATGTAAGTATATTGGTATGCATAGTTATATATGTATCTATAATACATACATATATAAATGTTGTACATCTACCTGAAAGGGTTGTCAAAATCTTGTTCACCTTCTGGGCCCGACAGGCTTTACGATCCGTCAACTAGTCCACGTTCTTCTAAGTTTGCCCTACCCTGACTTATATTTTCACAGTGCTTTCCTCAGTGCTGGACTTGACGTAGAGCGCATGTCTAGACAAGCTTGAGGATATGGAAACTTTTTACAGCTAATAGCAAAAAGAGACGTCCGATACCTGAACTTAATATAAGAAAACCACAACAGACAAATCCAATAGTGGTCTTTTTTGTTTCAGCGTCATCTCCACAATTATTTTCTTACATCTGAATATAGATGTGATGTGCCTCATTAACAGATAAGAAGCTACCACTTAGATGGATGAAGGAAATCGATAAGAGGTTCAAACATGTCGGCATCACGCAACCAGATTAAATGCTCACGCCTTTATCGGAATCAGCTTACCAAGGATCAGGTATTCATTGCACTTAAGCCTAATGCTTTTCTCCAAGCTGCCCTCATTTATATCACAGCCTAATCCAAGGATACCATCCTCCCCCAACACGTGAACGAAAACCGGAATGTGCCATTTTCAGTGTTGTAGTGCTAATTATTTTTACGGGGGCATGCTAAATTAGAAATGTCGATTTTTTTTACAAATAAAGAGGTAATTTAGCAAAAAACAGTTAATAAAAGACGTTACTTTATGGCTACAAACCTTAGGAGACCTTTATTAGCCTATAGCACTATATATACGCTCCAAAGGCCGAAAAATACCTGTATATAAATAAAATACATAACCCAAGGAGGAAACGTTTTCTTTAACGTTCCCGTGTTGTATATATATCATAACACACCCCCTCCAGCGTACCACTGGATTATGCTTCCCCGGAAAAGTTTTAAATCTAGTCTCTCTGAAATGAAATTTTGCGCGTTTTCAGAAAGAAATTTCTGTAAAAATGAACCGAAAATTACCGTAAAAATTTACCGTGTTATGGACACTCCAACTTATGTACACATAAATCTTGCACAGCTACGGACGTGCAGATCACTCATGTTTCATTATTTACCTAAAATAGCGTGTTACTTAAGAAATCCGTACTCAAACTCACGCTTTAAAAAAATTTTTTTGAAAACGATTTGGCCGAAAAATTATTTCTTTTAAGAAGCGATTTGGCTCAAAAGTTGGTCCCGCCAAGGGCTGGCCAACCGGACCGGCTCCGCCGGGCCTGTAACATACTTAAGAGAAATAGATGAAAACGTAAATCTGCTGTGACTAGCATTTGAACCCAAACCCCTGTCATACCGTGCCAATGCTCTACCACTTGAGTTATCATAGCCTGCAATCCAAAACCCGATCTTATCAGTTAAACTTTTTCATCTGCAATACGCCACTAGTTCTCAAATCGTTGGACATTGCATCCATCGCGCATATAGAATGGAGCCTCCCAGACTGACTTCTCCTGAAGGGGAAGGATATCGCATTGCCATTGCCAAACAGAGCAGTTGAATGTATTTGTAATTGAGGGAGGATTAGGAAATATTGAGGACAAATAGGTGAAAAGTTGAAATGGGTGTGATTACACTTCATCCGTCAGTACTGTACAACAAATGCAAAATTCTTCTGTCAAATCAAAGAATCAGAGAATTTGCTAAAGATGCCAGAGGCACACAGTAAAAATTGTATGTCTGTGCAAAAGGAAACCTTGTACAAGTTGTCAAAGTTCCCACATGCATTTAAATGACTCGTAATATTTTCCCTCCTGAATGTACGTAAAATAAAGTTGCTTTCACAAGTGTTACCTCTGCACCAAAATTTTAATGAAACGCGGTACCCCTGCATACGAGTCACTACACCGATAAGCACACTGGCATCCCAAAGTGAATGTATGTGCGCTGTATACAATTGAAGTGTGGTTAGAGCAGCTCCCTTGCCTTGCGGTTAGAAGGGTAGGTGATTCAAGTTTTTAAGATGTCTTCATAATGTAACATCCCAGAGAAAACAAGATATCAACTATAATCTGCTTCATCGATCAATGTGTAAAATTGGCATGTGGCTACTATGCGAAAATATCAGATATTTTAACATTAGCGCCGAATTGGGTTTCCTTACGAATAAGCAAAACATTCTTAACAGCAGGCTTGAGCTGCAGGGTCAATTGGTTGTAAAATACTCTGGAAACGAAGGAATCGTGAAATAGATATCATCACAATTGGAGGAGAATTAGTACAGATATGCCACCTGACAGTAAAAGGAAATGGCCTAAGATTGAAGATATCTGCCGGACCCATGGTGGTATAAGTTCTGCTCATGGAATTGTGTACTCAAGATGTCAATGGTTTTCGGCAACCAGGTATCAGGCACGAAGCTGAGGGTGGTCTAAAGGGGCGGCGCCACCCGAATTGGCTTTAACGTTCGACCCCCCTCCCACAGTGTACTTGAGACACGTATGCAACCCTTACTATTGGCATTATTCACCCCCGGAAAACTTTATCATCCAAAACTACCTCTCTGGCTAGGCGGGGCCATCTTTGGGGTTGCTGGTGTATTAGGAAAGGAAAAGTACTTCTGAGCATGTCATGTAAATAAATGGTTTGTCAGTGCATATAAATAAACGATATAGTTACTAAGGAGAAAACACGATCAGTAAATGTTCTTAGAAAAAGATCGATTGTACTTACGCACTCTAACATGTACAACTGGGGTCTGGAATAAAGCCTACATTTTTTTGTTTGAAGCACGTTTCACGTAACAGATAATAGCTTTGCTCCTGATTTACGGTGATATTTATTATCATATTTTTAGTGCAATCTCGCGTATGAAAAGTTTGATGTTGTTTTAGCTGTTTCTACCTGGAATTAAAGAGGTCTGCACGGTGTTTTCTCATAGAACTGTTGTTGAAATGTAGTCATACAGAGAAATGTAGTCATACTTCCACCTGCTCTGTACTTTTCATGTGGCCTCAGAGCTGTTGTGTAATAGAAAGTGTTGTTATAAGTATCAAGGCTTAAAAGAACTATCTGCAACTAATACCGAGTATAATTCCACGCTATCCCCTTCTGAATATGTCAGGGTTTCGGCCTTTGACTCTAGGGTCAAAACTGGCAGTTCTTGGGCAATATTCGGCCCGTATGACTGTCTATTCCTTCCGATAGAAAAAACGTTATAATCAGTAAAACAAACTAGGAGGTTGAGAAAGACCATCTGAAGGTCTAACAACGCTGTTGGGAATGCTACCTACGGTGATTTCAAGGTGTAATGTCTCCATGTTGTTTAAGCTGAGATCTGACCAAGGTTAGAATGAGGAGAGAGGCTATTCTCCGTGGTGGCCAGTGGGCTCCATTGGATAAATGTGTAGTCCGTAAACGAAATTACGTAACAGTACCCTTCGTAGGCCTAATGGTACCACCAAAACGCCAAATGTGTTCAGGTGCTGTAGAAAATTTAGGACTTTTGAAGTAGCTACGCGCGTAGTGAGCACGCACGTAGGTTTTTATTCTCCTGAAGGTCATAGTTGTATTAGCTACTGGCAGCTTAAGTTGTAACTTGTATGACGTTAAAGTGTACAAAATACGGAGGAAAAAAAAGATAATTAAACAAGATGGAGACAACTTTAGGCCCAAGACTACGAGTTTTAGATCATTCTAATCTAACCATTTTGATTAGAATTTGAACATTCAAAACGTTTTGAACTATGTAAGGGAAACATTCAAAACAATAATAGATCCGGATCTGTAGTTCAACGGAGGTCTCTTTTCAAAGGAACGTCATGCCACACACTTGACCATAGCCAAACACGAGGTCTACAAACTCAAAGAGCCGTGAACGCATAACATAATAGTAGTCACGTATAACAAAATTTTCGTTCGTAGTAGTTCTTATAAACTGTATATATACAGTAATAGTATTTGAAATAAATCAAATAATTTGTAAATGTGACACAAATTGATAATAAAAACAAATGAATGGATAAAAAAGAGGTGGAAGAATGACCCATGGACAATTGTAAACTATTGGTCAAAAAATGTAATTTTTCAAAAATAGTTATATACCGGTTTAAATCGTGATCAATAACGTCAATAGGAATATTTTTGTTTTGACAAATTTTTGTCATTTTCTAAGAAGTATCATATCCCTATAGACTTGACAAAGTCCAGAAGAAACATAAAGGATGTAATATAACAAGACAAAAAGCCTGAAATTATTCTGGTTTTCCCCTCCCACAAATATCATGAACATCCGTTCCTGTATTTACTGTTCTAGCCTCAACGTCTTCAGGGCGTCACTTATTACTCAAAAAGTCTTGTTTTGTCTAAATGTTACCCCTTGTTAAACGTTTATAAAAGCTCTATCCGTTTCCCTCTTTTTTAATTATTCCTTGGTCACTTGTTAATGTAATCTATTGTTTAGTATTAAGTTCTTAAGTTTTAAGTTCTTATTTGAATGAAAGACCGATTCCATAAAGAAAAGTAGCGTTTAGGCCCCGCTATGATTGGATAAAACATGTCCTAGGACCTAGCCAGTTATTCCGCGCAAACAACAAGTTAACGAGCTCTAAGGCCAAGAATATCTTGCAACAATATGCCTTTAGGCTGAGAAATAATTGCATAACCTAGTCATTCTTAGCATATTGGGAAGTATACAAGAAAAAGAACAAAATATTAGGAAGAAAATTGGATACTCAGAGACTTTTATGGTAATTTGTTTTCTAAAGGCCCAAAAGCTTGTTAGAACAAAGAGTATATACCCATTCAATATTTACTTACACGGGTCCTTTGGGAGCAATTTTTGTACATATTTTTATAGACAATTAAAGTTGGGCTTCAGCACTGAGAGTTGCTTATGATTAAGAGGATTTTCAGTAGCAACCGTTGCTTATTAGGGTTTGACCATTTCTTGGAAGCAAAAGCAATAACGAATGTCGTACGAAGATATCTTTGTTACCTTTAAACACAATCTTTTCCCAGCAACGGGACGGATAGGGGTAATGACTAGCTACTGTAGCCTTTCATGATAACTAGAGCTAAAATCAAGAAACGAACAAATTATAATTTACAATACTCGATAAAAAAGAAAACATTTCGCTTATGTTTTTGATGGTGTACTCATCCGACATACTTTACTTTTCGTTGCAATTTTTCTTTGTTAAAATAAATCGCTCAGTGAAAATTGTATAACTAAGTTTCTAATATACGTTAGGCTTTCAATTGTCTGTTTGAAGATACATTATATGACAAGTGTCATAATGGTATTGAAATGTATTGTTAAGCATAGAAGGAAAGGAGCAAAGAAATAGGTAAAACTATATTTACTGGAATACTGTGATTCTGAAAGTTGCTTAGAAAGAATGGCTTCTGGAAAGTTTCAGTACTAAGACTTGATTGTAAAAATTGCTTTCAAGATTAAAAAAAAATCATCCCGAATTATTATTTTGGCTTATCCGAAAGCAGTTTTTGACAATTGCATTCACCCTGTTCGATAATAAAGGGCGTACCGTGCTTCATTGCTAGTAATAGTTATTTATATTTGTGTGAATTCCATAGAAAGAAATTTTGGACAAAGTTCTATCTTAAACAAACAATCGAGCAGGCAACTCATTTTGATCAAGAAGCT
>PUGI020000391.1:0-10336 GCA_008930755.2 Alatina alata | reverse complement strand
TGGATTTAGCACCATGAGTGTGCTGAAAGCCAAGTATCGTAATCGGCTGGACATTTGAGCATGACATGCGGTTGTGCTTCAGAAAAACAACACCAAAGTTTCAAAAGCTAGCAAATGCTGCACAAGCATGAACTTTTCATTAACAGTAACAATAAAAAACTTGTTTGATGGTTGCTTTAAAAAGTTTAAACGATATACATGAGGGGGGTTGCAAGCTACTTTGGAATCAGTATTTTTATTATTTGGGGTCGCTTGAAAAAAAGGTTGGGAAACACTGGACTAGATGACATTTCATATTCACAGGGCATTTTCTTGAAGTCTTTCTACAAGCACAACTATGTAAAGCGGAGAGATCTTACAACCACCTAAGTACAGTAACAGACGGCGTAATCAATATATTACTCCTTCTACATTATATTTACATACTTTTTGGTATAGTTAAATATATAGTTAATTATTTAGTTAATAATATAGTTAATTATTTATTTAATGATATAGTTAACTAGATAGTGTATTATACAGCTCATAATACAGTGGATAAAGTGGTTAATAATATAGTTAGGTAATAATTTAGCTAATAATATTGCTAAAAGTAGTTGATAGTATAGCTAACTCTATGGCTAATAATAGACTTACTTAATAATGTAGGTAATAACATGGCTAATAATATAGATAATAGTATGGCGAGTTGTAGTGAAGAGTAAAACTTAATAATAATAATAATATAGATAGTAATATACTTAATCAATAGTGTAGCAAATAATATAGTAAATTAATAATGTGGTTAATAATATAGTCAGCAGTGAGGTCGATAGTAGTTAACAATATAGTTAACAGTACAATTAATAATATAGAGAAATATATGCGTTAAAGGATCTTACCACCACGTCAGGGCTTCGCAGACGAAGTTTTTTGTACAGAAAAGCTCACACCAAAGCAGTTTAACGAGTCAAAAACTGAAATTTTCGTTTCCATGTGCAGTTTGTTAACAGATCAATAGTAATAGCTAGTGTGATTTCCATGAGTTACAGTGTAATAAAAAGAAGACATATAGTTAATTTTGTACTTGCATGTAAAAATACTGTTTCTTTAAATGAAGAGGGGTAAACTCGCGCGGTCAAAGAACATGCTTTTAATCTTCAAGATGACATATTCTTACACTTTCGGGAATCAATGTCTAATTCTCCATTATTTCCTAGACAAATACCTATTTTCTCATATGTTTTCCCGTCCTCTTATATTTTTCTGCCCTCCCCCGACCCCTATGTTTGCCCGTGTGCAAAATTCAGATAATTCTACAATATCCACCTCTTATAAGCATCTTACATTTACTTCCCACTTTAGCACTTTACTGATCGGTCCTTCTTCCAAAACGCTTGATCCAAATTTGTCTATAAAGCAGGGTAGCCTTCAATTCCTTTCCATCTTACTTTGGAGGAGCAGTCAGTTCATGTATATGAAATTGGTGACAATAAAGCTCTATATCCCCAGTAGGTTAAATGTTGTCTTATTTATAGTTGCTCAAGAAGTCTCTACTCGAGTTGTTTAATGTACTCGAACCGTTGGCTTCTTGATTCAACAGTTCACTCTAGATAATCTACCATTCATAGCAATTTTCATGAAGAAAAGAAGCGGGTTTAATGTTGAAGACACAAGGACAACATAACTCATCAGTTTCCTGTTGTCATAAATGCCAGTTAGTTCTATTAAACAGATCCATGAGGTCAGAGAGTGCACAAGAGTAATTAAAACAGTATATAACACCAAGAAGCGCAGTTTTTTTCTCGCCAAAGCTGGAACTCCTGCATAATTTTTCCTTCTAATAACATGAGTGACGACAATGACATTAGTTGTTAATAATATAATATTACCAATAGCCATAATTACTGCCAATCCTTTAAAAGAATGATATATATAGATATCTTGAACAGCCAAATGAAATGGTATGAGGAACGCTGCAGTAGAAATAAATGACAATACCCAGGAAATACAAATCGCCATCTTGGTATGGGCTCTTCTTACATGAGTGTGATAATAAAGTGGCCATTTTGCCGCAAGACAGGTAAAAAGTGCAATACATAGAACATGGTAAAGTGAGGTCTGTACAGCCAGTAGTCCAGTTATTGTATAAACGGCAATCCCTATTCTTGAACAGAGGAAAACATTTTTTCTGATTCTTTCCATAATCCCTGTATACAGAAATATGATGCTTACCAGAAGATCTGCCACTCCTAAACTGAGAACAATAATGTGAATATTTCTTTTTATCTTTTCGAACTTTAGCACAAAGACAACGAGACATACGTTTAAAATTATTGTAAGAGATTCTATTATAAAAAAATCGTCCTCGGCGACAGTTACGATGCAAGTTAAATTCAATGACATCTTCTCTAACTTTCAACAATAATCTTCCTCATTTCTTGTCTTTAATTATTTTCTCTGCGATGCAAATCATCATGCGGGTGCTAATTAGAAAAATACTACGGATGTTTGTTAACCGAGTCGAGTATAAATTACCGACAGTTTAGCACGGTAAAATTATGGTATCGCCACAGCAGAAAATGAAAATATTTTGATTGTCCCTGCACAGAGTGTAGACGTAGTCACATTTCAAGGACCAGGTGTAAACTACTAAATTATGAAAGCTGTATAGTATAAATTGTAATGCGTGTTTGAATTTGCCTCTAACACACTGATGAAAGCAAGGTATATTTTGCTCTGTTTTCTAAGTAAAGGTGCCAGTAATGTGAATTCTGTCTGACATTGGTACAATTCATTCTGCCATTCTATTTACAGTTAAAAATCTTTTAACAAATATCAAAGTTTTAATATGTAAACTGAAAAGAATGCGTATTCATTAAAGGTTATATAGCCGTCTTGAGATACGCATTGTCACTTGAAAGAACAAAATAATTTACTATAAAAGTTCCTGTACATATTAATAGTGTTGAGGAACAAAAATAAATGCAACGGGCTAATTCCGAAAGCGAAATTAATATTGCTGCAAATGGTTCAACCAGTTCGTAAAATAAGTTTCTTTGGAACGTTAAGCGAAAAGTAGCATATTACACCAATATTATAATGATTGTACTTTACGAATTAATACTTCGGTACCTCGTTTACGTCGGTGATTTGAAAAGAATTTAAAGGCGTCCTCTGCATTCTTTAGTAGAATTTCCTTTGTGATGATGGGTAGGTTTTTGCTGCTAAAACTTTCTACTAACTTCTGTTCTCTAGTTGCGACAGATTCGTACCCGCTTATTGGTATATTATCTTCAGGCCATGTCACTTCGGGCCATGTCACGTGTGTCAGTAATTAGACATGTTACATACTTTGCCACTAGGTTTCCATTTTTCTTTCATAAAGAGTGACATAATACCCCACCAAGGTTCCTATCGGTGTGGTATAGAGAGTTGCGAAATGACGACTCATCATGTTATAGATTTAAAAGCTTTTTTCATATGACTACTCTTCATAACCTAAAGTCATAAATAAAAAATATAAAAAACTATAGAAGGGATCGAAATTTTAGAAATTAAGCAAATAACGAATACTGATTGGTTACAGGATGCAGAAGTAGACAAAAACACTACTTGAACAATAGAATGTCCCACAGGAACTCTCTTTGGCGGCAAAGTTCTGTCTTAAACCTTTTAATGTAAAGTGTTCTAATATTCTTAGATGTCAATTAAAGAGCGCCTGGAGTGGAACAGAGAAATTGTCCAAAGCGAATCCCTAACGGCAACGAGCGTGAAGCAACAGGTGCTGACTTATGGCTGAATCTAGCATGGTTGGCATTTCCTTGCTATTTAAATTGCGGATTACAGATAGGGCATGCTAACGAACCCTGTTTATCAGCATCTTTAAAGTACGTCCTAAATGCTAAGCTCCGCATATGCAGTCGTATTGATACATGACCTTGCTTCTGTGTATGGTGGACAGTACATCTTTCTTAGTACTCGGCAAGATCGTCCGTGTTGTATCTATGATCCGTAGCTTCCAGCAGGGACTAGTACTAGACATCCTCAGGTATAGAAGACAGGGTTCAGGACCTAACTGCGCAACATCACTTGCTCGGCCAATTGTCTCTTGATCCAACTCTATACCACAGCATTAGGGCATCCGTTACGCTTACATAACATGTCCGGGGGGTTATTTAGCTCATTCTTCAGCTCAGACACACTGCTAACCCGTAGTCATACAAAATCTCTTTACACATGTATGTGCCTTGATTCTAACGTACCACGGTAGGTAGTAGGAGCTATTTGTAAGGATTGGTGCAATATTCTGCATCATTCTTCCGAAAATAGCTTATGTGATATTTATGTGAAAAATGATGACAAGAAAGCGTCAAACGGACATACCAGAAATCCCAGAAAGAAAGCAAATGCCATTACGTATTTGCAGAATGATATTAATGGTAGAACATGCATTGCCTTCATGGTTACCAGTGGCTGGAAATTTTGGTATTTACGAAGGTCGGATTTCACTATATTACTTTATTCTGATACCATCAAATTAAATCCAATATTCTATTTTCGTAAGGCTCTCATGGCCATAAAATACCGCAGACCTTCTCTTGCAACTTGACGAGTAAATGTTTTTAGAAACACAATGGAACCGTTTTAGTTTCATTTGTATATGAAATAATGAATTGTACATTTTGTACGAAACAGTTTACTGGTCATGGCATTAGTCTGACACCAATTGGAGGAACCACTGCACTCTTAAACATATCTTCAATTATCTTCTTGGTAAAGTATAAAGGAATAAAGTCAAAGTCTGATATTGTAGATCTTAGCGTTTTGATCGTAGACTTAATGGTAGGAATAACATATTGTATGCTTGGGCTCTTCATCAATTTCAGACTTAAGAACATCATCTGCAAAAGATCAGTTGTCTTATCTCTTGCAAGGTAATTCCTTGGTATTCCTTGGTAAACTTAGTATCATTGATGCATGTCTCTGCCATTGTATTACTTAGTTACGTGGCAATAAAGTTTTTACTCTTTTATTATATTAAAATAAGTAAGTTTTGCGTTAGGCCTTTTGTAGTTTGTTGTTGGATTTTGGCGTTTATGGGGTCAGGAGCATTTTATGTACCTTTGGATAGAAACAAAACTAAGGAACGTCTATTAAAATTTCTGGCAATGTCACTCATCGTTGGAAATACTGTTTTACTCGTTGAATATGCACTGCTCATTCATGAATTGATCAAACGATCTGCGTGTCATACACTGTTACAATAAATATACCTGAAAAATAATCGAAGAGTATAAGAGATCGTTGAGTAGTTCATTTGATTGAACATTGGAACACATCGTCATTTACATTTTACAAACGTACGCATTTTGGAGACGCCATGCAGTGTTGTAAACACCAAAACATCATATTTGCTGCCTCTCATTAGCATATATTATTTCATTTTCACTTTTGTCAGCTGGTCACACTTACCATTAAGTTTAATGAATTTAACTAAGAAGAAGCTGTTAAGGACGTTCTTTGTTTCAACATTCTTTAATAATTACTTAAAAGTACTTTTAAAGAAAAAACAGCAGGTAGGGAACGAAGACAGCTTCAACCGTAATTAGAACTTTAAACCTCTGGTGTACTATAACAATGTCCAACCACTGAGCTTTTGTAGCTTGCAGTCCAAAGCCCGATATTTACGGCACGTTACACAAAAAAATAGAATACCCTTTCTGAGGTTATAAGCGAGCTTCCGGTAAATCAAACACTGATCTACTGGCTTAAATGACAAGCAAGGTACCTAGAGAACTAACACATAACTTATTCTTACTCTAGTAATTTGTATATAAATAACATCTATAATAAAGTATAACGTACGTATAAATATACAGACATTATGCAGGCAAGTCATTTTGATCAGGAAGCTTTTCGTTAGATTTTCTTCAGTTACTCTATATTGCATAATCTATAATCTATGATAAGGTATTTAAATCTACAAATAGAATCAAATTAACCTAAAAACTACTCTTTCAATTTTGATTAAAAATTACCAATCGACAAGGAAACAGGAGAATTGCAGTCTAATATAATGGAAAGACACTCTAATAAAGACAATTAATATTTAGAACGCCCTTACTAAACTACTAAAGTTACCATCCCTTAAAAGTTTATGAAAAGTGGTACTACACTTAAGATATTCCCCAACTGCCGGTACAATATCTCTTCCATTCAACAGGGTACAAAAATTACATACAACACATAGAAAGGAGATACAGAACCTGTATTCTTGATGTCATGTAAAAGTCAAGGAAAATTTTTCTTTAAAACTGTTTTAAATAGCAAATGTTTTGTCTATGTATTTCTCAATCAACACAGCATTTGCATTTAAAATACAAATTTTATTGTTGTCTTACGTAATTAACAGATAAACATTTCACATTTTACGTGCTTTTCAGCACTTGTTGTACAAACATACTCGTTATAGGTGTTCATTTAACGGCATTTCGATTTCCTTCCTGTGTACTTGTAAAATGGGGAAAGAATCACTGTTTATTCTGATTGGTTAAGCCTTATTAGAATAATTATTCTCTTTTGAAAATACGGTTGTTGGATATGACGATATCCCGTCTTAACACCAATTGAAGAACTGGAATGAAATTGAAATGGAATAAGATATTACAAAACACGTTCATGTTTAACATGAGGCTTAAGTCGTTTTACATATAAAGGAAAGGTCTATATTAAAAAGCGTTGATGGCAGCAATAGTATGTATTGCTAATGAAACCATGAAAAATGATTTAGTTACATGGCTACTACTAAGATTTATTACCTACGAATGATATGGATTTACAACAGTAACTTTACAACACAAGCAGCAGCTACAGAATTGATTCCGGTGGTTCCAATGGAGTTAAACTAGTATATCAAAATGTTTTCTATAAGCACACGTGCAAATATCAGTGAATATCATGTACATGAACATGATAGGCCTTATTGTGGAACCAGAAGCTTTTGCTCAATTCACTTTATCTGCACAATGACAAGCCATAGAAAGATCTGATGTACCATATCATTATTGTTGCCTGCAGTCATTTTGTTGTAAGACGCTCAAAGGAAACTAAAACGTTTTGTTTTCATCATCTAAACAACTATGAATGACACAGACGCATTTTGCATGGATAAAATGATTAATTCCGAGCCTATTTTTATTCTCCTTGGAGTCCTAGACATCATATTTAACCTTTTATTGCTATCATATTTATGGAAATATCGAGATTCTTACTCCAAAGCAGAGAATGTAATAATCAGTTTAGCTGTCGCTGATTTACTTGTGGGTATATCATACATTTTGATTTCTAGCTTAATTTTGCTACGAGATCATTACAATTTCTGCTCTTTGCCTGTGCTTGCGACATTTACAGCAACTGGAATGTTCTTTATCACAACGTCAATGTACCACGTATCAGTAATCGGTCTCTTTACATACTTGGCTATTCAATTTCCTGTTTTCTACCGTGTAAGTATAACAAAATACCATGTGAAGATTTTAATTATCGTGGCTTGGATATTATCATTTGCCTTTGCTTGCATTTGTGCTACGGCAATGGCTTTAACCGTTCAAGGTAGGACTGAAATGGACATATATATTTCACTTGGCGCATTTTTGGTTATTAATAATGTTGGATCGCAAATGGTATATGCACTTTTTACCTACAAACTTATTACAAGAAAACGGCAAGAAGGAATTCCAATTATGCGGAGAAGGAAACAAAGATTTCTAATTATGCATACAATTTCAGTGCTTCTGGTTCATTCCTTGTCAACTTGGCCATCAATACTTAGATATTTTGATATCCATCACAGAGTAACTCTAGTTTTTTACTGCATACTTTTATCCTCGACATTAAACCCGATTATCTACTTCATCAAGGCGTTAATGAATAGCAGTTACTGTAAATCAAGTCCTTTTTGTTGCTCGTAACTCATAGTTGGAAGATGAACAATTGAATTGCTCTAGACAGCAGTTGATAAGACAGTGCTAAAGCTAATGTAGTAAATCATCAAACACATGGTAACATTATAAATATTTTCTACCATTCCTACGCAAGATTGTCAATGCGTGGTAATTTTGACGTCACTTGAGTAGAGATGGAATTTTCTTTCATCATCATGGTAGTTTGGTAAACCTAATTAATTGATTATTGTACATAAATAAGAATTTTCATGTAAGCCATTTTTCAGATTTTCAGTTTGTCATTGTTTCAGTTTATCAAATTGAGTGGCTACGTCTCCAGCTGGTACAATATCCTAGACGATTGACTGCTTGCGTAATTAAACGACCAAATATATGTACTGGTAGAAATACTCTAACTCAAATCTTACGTACGTTACTACAAATAAATAATATGTCGACAAATAGGTGAATAAATAACTAAGTTTCACTTGTCAAATTAAGCAACTCTCAGTTTGTGTTTGGATGGAAATAGTCAAAATAGTGATATTTTGACCCTTTCTTTGTGGTAAAAAGGGTCCTGTTTCAAAATACTTGGGTTATGTTTTACTTTAAGCGATATCATTGCTATTACCTAAAGTTTGAAACTTTGCTCTAAAAAGAAAAAGATGATATATTAAAGGCATCTTAAGGAAACCAGGTTTTACTTTAAAGCCACTTAACAGCTAGCAATTTTATTTTATTTAACCCTAGCGGGGCAGGGGCATTTTGGAATTGGCAGGTCTGGTGATGGTGAGGCGGCTAGGGGGCCCACGGCACTTTTTATGCCAATAACTCTGTAAATACTTCTTTTTATGGCGTGAAAAATTGTAGAAATGTTATTAAGTATGTATTCTATAGACATCATACTTAGGTTTGTGGTATCAACGGTTATTGTTAAAAAGAGAGACTAAAATGTTTAGTTGGTTGAGTTGAACTCTTCAATCGATATTTTGTAGCCGGTGATCCTGCAAGACAAAGAAACTTCGTTTTCCATTTTGAATTCAATATCTGTTATGTCAATAACACCTGTACAACAATAAGTAATAACAAGTGTGTGTGGATTTTTCAGATTGTAAACTCGTAATCAAGAATTATTCAAGCCGATAAACTCACGAATGATAGATAGCTGTTTAAATTTGATGTTGTTTTGATGCAAAGGGATGTAATCAATCGTGAATAAATTTTAAGGAAAAGGTAAAGGCAAAGAATTTGTACAGAATTGAGCGAACAGTTTTAGAGACAATTAAATTTCTACATCCGCGGGCCTAACCACCCCCCTCCCCCTGTAAGGTTAAAGTGTATTCGTTTCCTAGGATTTTTCTTTGAGCAGCAGACACAAATAAGAATAATCCCAAATATATAAATTAAAATTGTTAATTTGAATCTCGTAACAGGCTTTATTAGAATCGTGACCAGTAGTGGAAAAGCCATGTCCCATTATATACGTTGAACGTCATTTTAGCCCCCAATTTATTTATTTACCCATATGCTGCAATGTAAAGCTTATTACTTTTCGGTTATAATTGTTAAGCTGCCTTTTGTGTTTACTATGTATTTGGTTTCGATAATTATTTTAAAAGTAGTTATAGATTTTTACGATATATATTTTAACGAAGACCCTGGCAAATAATGAATCCTGTCTACCAATTGGATGAAAGTACCTCGCCTGATTAATCAATAAGCTAGAGAGCACAATGGATTGTTTCATACTCTTCGCATTAATTCACCTTTTTAAATAATCATGACGTTAACAACTTATACCTTTGTCAAATTTGCTTTAGATCAAAAGCACTTAATTATTGTGCTATTAGCACCAGACCTTGAAAAATATTATTTAAAGAACCAGAAAGTTTTGGAGCGTTCAGTCTTGTCAATCTCTTGACACTACATTTGTACATTTGTGGAGTATGCTAGAAATGTCTTTGTGCCAGAGATGTCTAAGGAATTGCAACCACTAAAGCGTCTTGGCATTGTTTTTGACACATGTAAGGAAGATAGTTTGAAAAGGACAATTGTGCAGAAGAGAGGGAAGGGGATGAGACGGAAAGTGAAAGAACAAAGTTTTGTACCTTGTTGGCCCTTTTTACTCCGGCCCTAATTTAACGCCGGTCCTTTTTACGCCGGCCCTTATTTCGCCACCCTAAAAATTACGTTATCCGCCATTTAGGGCCGCATTTAACGCCGGTTTATATTTGACAAATGAGCGAAAAGAACAAACGCTCCAATCGCTATTATATTTTTCAAACCTTCTTGATTTTTCAATCTAGAATAACAATATCGTCATCATCTTTTCCAATAATTCAACATCTAACTCCAACTCTATTTGTAATACATCGACTTCACCTTCCTCACCCTCGTTAACGTCATCATCA
>PUGI020000389.1:0-10347 GCA_008930755.2 Alatina alata | reverse complement strand
GACGACGACGATGACGACAACGATGACGACGACGATGACGACGACGACGACAACGACAACGATGATAATGACGACGACGGTTTAAATGGGTTTGGTTGTATTCAATATACCGTCGGATACTTTAATATGTTTGCAATATAGCTTTAAATTCATACAATGGAATAGCTTATTTGCTTGTAGCACAAAGTAGAAGCTTAATTTGTTTGCAGCACAATGTAAAACAGGTTGGATTGTTTGCAACACACCACAGAATACTTTAAATTGTTCATTGTACACTGTTCTTTGTCATGCAGAAATATCGTCACAGATACGCTGCGGCTCGCAATGTGATGAATCTCCGCCACTCGGTTCTGTCAAATGCAGAAGATGGGGCCACATAGACTGTAGAATAGTTTGTTAAAAGAATTTGTTTGCAGTGTAGGCGTAGTATACCTCTGATTAATGTAGCAGTGCAGACTACTTTAGTCTATTTGTAGTTGAGGGTTAAATGCCAATGATTTTTGTAGCACACTATAGGATACGTTCCTTGTTTCTACTAAAACACACACCAGTATAATTTGTCTGTACTACGGCGTAGAATATGGTTGTTTGTTTGTAGCACTATCTTTCAGTTATCCCCCCCTGATGAGCAGGGGGGGGGGCAGTTTGTTTGTAGCACACATGAGAATAATGGGGGTTGGTTTCTGCAATATAGCTTCCACTGGAAATGCCAGCAATTTCTGCCATGTCATGATAGCAAATTTTATCACCGAATAAAGTTGCTTTGATCCAAGCAATATGATATCCTATGAATACTACGAAACATGTTTGCGCACTGAACTCAACATATTTGGGAAAGTAGGAATTATGTCTTTTTACATTTCAATACATTTGTTCCGTCAATTTCATGTGTCTGTCTACATTTCTGGTCAGCGAATAGGTAATTTTCACGGTCATGACCTATGATCGACCGATGTTATGGGAAAAGATGATACCTTCAAATTACTATTTCCTTCCGACCAGGCCTGGTGGCCACTATTGCATTACAGAACATGTGTACTTTTATCAGATCATCGTTTTTTATATTGCAGACTACTATTTATCACTTTAGAGTTCGGCGTAGTAGCTCCCACGTCTAGTGACACATGACGCATTGGTCCGCCGTTGGTCCCTGTCCGCACCAAGTCTGATCACATTACTCACACCCTGCCCTGTGTCTTGTAAGTCTCTTTCAATCAGATGGCGATAATTCATCTTTCGACGCCCACCTTTTCTTTTTCCTTGAGAGCTCCACCTTAGTGACTTGTTAACTGGACTTTATGTTGGTAGTTTGACTACATGACTCAACCAGCTCAGTCTTCTTTTGCAAATGATGTTGGTTAAAGGCAGCTGTTGTGAGCGGTCAATGGCTTCTTTGTTGGTTACGAAGTCACTCCATCCGATTCCTAGGATCTTACGAAGGCATTTTAACTCAAAGTTTTCTATCTGTTGTTATCCGATTCTTCACATAAGCATTAATTGAGCTGGAATACGATGAAATTTTATCGCCCTAGGCTTTGAAAGTACTTCGCACTGGGGCCATGACACACCTTGCATACGTTGATAATCTCAACAGTCTCAACAACAGAATTTACTTGCTCATAATGAGTTGTTCAGCGATTTACTAATAAATGACCTGCATAGGTACCTGCTCTAATCCTCCGTTCTAGCACGACCTAATTAAAACAGCACTATTTTAAGGGTTCTAGAGGCGTCTTTGCCAACAGGAAGTGGTGTTAGCCTGATAATCCAGGGGTGATGAGTTTCGCTCTGGACGACATCGGCGCTATTTTTTTCCCTTAGAGCGGCATTTTGCCTTTTCCTGGTAGCCAGGAGTAATATAACCCAGTGATGTTCACTGGTAACAACTGTTGTCTGTAACTTGCAGCAACTCACATCCAACTCTGTGGGTGCATAAGTGAGAATGAACAATGACCTTGTTATCGTTGTGCAAATCCAGTGTGAGACATAATCTTCATGAGAATCTGAATAAATTAATATTTCCGGTTCACTGGATTAAAGTTCGGGGAGAAGCATATTGAAGTTATCGAGGCCAACTAAATCATTGCCGAAGTTTGAAGATCGGTGTTTTTAACAAGTTCCATCGCCATACGGGAGTTCAATAAATTCATGAAGGTCCTATCATGTTCTTCGCCATTTGTCGATCATGTTATTTGCTATACCATCAAGCTACATATGCTCAGGTAGCTTCATTTTAAACTTCACACAAAACACACGTTGGTGGTTCCATGTGCACAAAGAACCTACAATCCGATCCGTGTAACTCGAATATGTATTACTCAAACTTTCACAAATTCGATCGAAATCCACAGACTCCTTTCAAAATTTCCTAATAAGGAAGACCCTATACTTCGAATCTCCATAATAAGGAAGACCCTATACTTCGAATCTCCATAATTCGAACTTTTTGTAGTTCTAAGGCGTTTCAAATAATCCCGAGAGAGTTGCATTAAACAGAGTTGAATGCATTATGAGACTTTCAAACCTCTTCTAAACATTAATCTTAAATGATTTGAACGGGACCCACAATTTTATTAGCAATTAATACTGAAATGGCTATCCTGTGATATGGTAAAATTAAATAAATGAATAAATACTAAGTTGATAGACGAATAAACAGTAGAGAGTAATGGGTAGAAAATAAATCAATATGTAAATAAATAGTTAAATAAATAAAATTTAATACAAGTTAACAAATAAACATTTCTACACTTACATATTAACAACTAATAACTACTTCTTTTCCATGGAAATCTTACAAACTGAGCGGACAAGGTATTTATGAAATAAGTGGATATTTATTGAACTTGGCAAGACTTTCATCGTATTTCAGTTTTCATAAGGTTTGAAAACCCGTTGCAATAACATCAGAACGAGGCAAAATGAAGCTGTGCATGTGAACAGACACCGGGCGAAGTTCTATCCTTCAACTTGAAGTGGAAGCCTTCATTTTAGGCCTCATGTGAATAAGGTATTAGGTTAATCGTTCGGTCATTTTTACCTTGTTCAAATGCCTCAGTTTTCAATATAAGATCGTGGAGTAAAATGTTAATTGATTAGTTACTTGCTCGACTGATTTGTTGATTGACTGATTGATTGATTGGTTGATTGATTGAGTGATTGATGGATTGGTTGATTCATTCATTAACCGACTAACTGGGTCATTGAATATCGTTGCTTTCTCTACCTCAGCGTACCAAGGTAGGTTGGGAGGTTTTGGGCACCATATGGTTCTAGTTTCTTAGCATATGGTGACCCATATGACGATGGGCCAGTGTCAGCATTTAAGGATTAATTATGACAGCAGTTTATGCACTTACGTTTTCGCACCCATTCGATTAGATCATGTTGCTATATTATTACTGTAGTTCACAGTTTCGCATACATCGGTTAACAATGGCTGCAGTTATGAATACAATCACAGTACCAACTACTGCTGTTTCCTTATAAGTTGCTGTTTAATGCACACTGTAATCGCCGAATAAATTATACTTCAGTAGAAAAATAAGTTGCATCCAGTAACCAAGGTCTAAACAAGGGTTTTAATTAGCCCATTCCGAATCAAAAATTTGTGGGGAAAGTGATAGAATAAATTTTTGTTTCATTGTCCCTTCGTCAGACCTCATGTTACTAGTGTACAGACAATATGTGTGTTTCAATAAAAGAGCTAGGTCATACCGAAATGACTTTTGGTTTTCTGCAAATCACATTTTTGAGCGCAAAAACGATTGGAAACAAAGCGCTGCTAGGTTCGATGGTCAGTTTCAGCCCTTCTGTTAAGGTCGTGTAGAGAACATCTGGTATTTATTGACAGCAGCACTGAGTATCTTTTTCAGTCCTACTGCTTAATTTATGATAGTCATACCTAGCGAAGTTAATATTTTGAATATGCCCAAAGAATTCAAAACTGCCTGAGGCAATTTTGTCGTATATATTTTTCGCCTTCTCTTCTAATGACCAACTCACACCAATCATATCTTAAGCTCCGCTTCTTGCGTGTTTTTTGTTTTTTGTGGATTTTTTTAATGAACTCGCTCCTAATAAGGCTCTCAGGCCAATAAAACATTAAGAGTTAAGGGAAAGGAGGGCATACACAAGTCAAGCAGCCCCGTAGCCGGAAGTCTTCGAAGGCACTGGTGCCCCCATGCCCCCATGTTTATAGCCCTGGCTACGGGGCTGAAGTCAAACAGATTAAATGGAAGACCTAGCTGCAAGATACATGTTAGTATCAACCTTAAACCCATTTATAGTATTGTTACCAGGAAATCAACTACATTAAATGCCACCTCATTTTATATTCAAAGGCCAACAAGCAGGCTTTGAGACACATACCGTATGCATCACCGAGAAACACCTGGAAAATAACGTACCATGTTTATCATTTATCCCTTCGGAGTGCCAACAGAACTCCTGAATTTTTCTTAATAACAAGGCTAACTTTTAATGTTGTTTTTTAGTGCAACCGCATTGCTTAATTTATTATAATTGTAGACAGCTCTGGTTACAAATGTCCCAAAATATGTTTCAAAACTGTTTGAAGCATTACTTTTATAAGTTTGTTTTAAATTTGTTTCGAAACTATTTGAAGCAATGCTTGTGTATCTTCTTTTCCAGTACTCGCGTTACAATGTTTGTATTTCAAACTCAAAAATTTCTTCCCATAAAGGAATGATACACATACCTAACTGTGTACACATTTCCAATACATTGCAGCAGATCTTTTTATAAAAATAGCTAACAATCACAATTTCAAGATGCATACATTTTTTATTTAAATTGGTAAATTGATGAAGAAAATCAGACTGAACATAACAGAGGTCCAAGTACTTCGGCAGTTGCATGTAGACAAGACATGTTGTTAGCTTCGAAGTGGCAACCGAGTAACGAGTTTGATTTAAAGGCATCAAAACTAAACGAAGGGCTCTTCCAAAATGCACTTCGTTCTACGTTGTTTGATAGGCAATTACTTCTATAATACGACAGCATAACAATACCCATTAACGATGAAAGAAATGTGATTTGCGTTTAATGGGAAAGTTTCATTGAAGAAGGATATACAAATGATTTTTGCTAGAAAACTTTGCAACAAAAGTACCCGACTTAAAGTGAATCGATCAGAGCAACAAGAGCGAGCGATGGTATAATTGTCTCCTTCATGTTTAGAAATTAGCAATTGCTTAAAATAACCAATTGGGCGGAAAGATATTGGCAGGGTTCGTCTAAAACGGCTCTTAAACACAATGTCAGGTTTCTAAGTCTAGGAAAGTGCACCTGTTAGTTCACAGATATCAAGCCGGTGACAGCTGTGCGCTGCCAGAGAAATGGAAATGCGTTCTTCTTTTCCACAGAATGGTATAAATTTATCATCCTAGATTGCTATTATTGAAAATAGTAAAGGAAAAATGTTCAGACACGAGCGATGATAGTGATGTTCTCATGCATATACAGATATCTCTCTTGAGTTACGGCTTTGACATCAGCGTTTCTGCTTTGGAAAAGCATTGACATGTGTTGTAAGATACGTAATTTTAACGAGAGATAGCTCATGTAAATACTGTCACTGTAATTATCCATATGCAGATGGTATTTGTATGGTGTTCTGGTCAGTGATAAATATGGTTCCAGAAAATAAATACAGACAATTTCCAGTTTTTGGTAAGAATTCTTACTTAAAGCGAAAAGTATATTTAGCTTTTCCAATATCATCGATATGGAAATGCCACCAGGATAATTGCTATTGATACTTGGCCTTCGGAACGCTATAGCGTCTTAAAATCACTTTCTTTTATCCTCAATTCTGCCCAATGAGGATTCTTTCCAATCTTTTGCAACTATTCGTTTATCCAACCTATAAACATTACCGCCGTCTCTGGTCGGCGTACGTTTGTAGGAACTTTGGAAACATACGCCTGTAAGTAAAATCTATATGGTTTAGACAGTATAATCCCTCTAGAAATATGACGATTCCTGTAAAATTATCGCTTACTGCACCCCACCCATGATTCGTGGGAAAGTATTTGCAGACCGTCATGAGGTCGGCAACAGTATACGGGCAAAGGTCAATGAGACTGGCAAACGAAACTTAGATTACAGAGATAAGGTCTTGAAGGTCTTGTTGTGGGGTAACAAGGTTTGACTAGGTGAGAAATGAAGAGTTCCGGAGCAAGCTCAGGGTGGGTGAGCTAGGTGCTAAGTTGAGTGAAGTATGACTGAGGTGTACCGGCATATGGAAAGAAAGGGTGATGGGTAAGTTGGGACGAGTGTTATTTGACTGAGGGTGGGAAAGATGACGAGGGAAAGGCCAACGCAAAATTGGATGGACTCAGCGGAGGAAACGCGTGGAAGACAGTATCTGGAAGTGGAGGATGCACTGGACAGGAACAGGTGAAGAGCGACCTGCATTGACCATCCTATTTGAGTAAAGCTTGTAGAAGAGAAAGATAAGGAAGTATCCCGAATCCTAGATAAAATATTTCTAGCTAACGCTACAATAAGTGTTTAAGTTACATTTCAACAGCGTAGCTGCATCTTTTTGAGAAAGGAGCGGCCTTAATTCATGGATCAGGATTTTTCTAGATTTTGCAGCACAACTTTTACTTGCTTAACACCACATTAATTTTATTTTAGGAACGGGCAAGCCACATTTCAATGACAAAGCTGTATCTCAACGAAGCTGCATTTTCATAACGAAATTGTATTTCCTAAAAGAAACTGGAGCGTATATTTAATAACGAGGCCGTATTTCGACTATGCAGTTATCTTTCAACAATGAAGTTGTGTTTGAACAAAAAAGGTGTATCTCAACAAAGAAAGTACATTTTAATACGGAAATTTTATGTGGAGGGAGACATTGCATATCAAAAGTGAAGCTGTATTCCAACAATACACGTATATTTCATCAACGACGTTAAATTTCTATAGCACAGGTGCATTTTAACAACGAAGCTACACTGCAGTAAGACGTCAGGCATGGTTAACTGTGGGGTCAGATTCTATCGAAAGTTTGCAGTTACAATTACGGCTTTGGATTTTTGATTAATTCGATTTTAGAGTGTACAGGCTGTCTTTCCTTACCAAGGTGTATTTCAACAGGCAATTTAACAAGAAAATTGCATTATGAAAACAAGGGTATTCATTTCAATTGAAAAATCAGGTTCCAACCGAGACTTCAGTGCTAAGCATCCCAGCAACGAAAATACGAAGTGGGTCATAAGTGACTCTGATCTCTGTCGATAACAGCTATGTCGTCAGCTTCCATAACACAACAAGTGGAATAATGAAATGTTCAGATAAACAGTTCTTCTTTCCCTCCATTGTCCGTCAACGTAGCATATGTTTAATATGGTAACTATAGAAGCATAAAATAAACATCATTTACTCAAATCTTACCTTAAAAGCTGACGGAGGATGGGGAACTTGCTTCTCATCACCTGGAAGAAATCCAAACATCTCATCCACCTATGAGAAAGCAGAAAAGAAAGTCATGAAAATAATAATCTTTACAAAATAACATGGCTGTAAAGACAAATTCCCTAAATGTATGTAAAACAGCTCTTAAGGTATTCCTCTTTGTAAATGAAGAGAATTTAAATTCGGGTTTAGTTCGCTGATTATGTTCGTATGTGATGCTCATATACCCCCTTCCCCCATATAAATAAAAAAATAAAAAATGCAAACATAAACTCACTAGAATTCCTAAATTACCTTGTTTTTAATCCTAGCAAGAATAGCGGTAATTTTACGGAATTTCAAAGAAATTGATTAACCCGTAACAGTTAGTTACTCATAGCGGATGGCAGGAAGACATGACTGATATGTCCTACGTCCATCATAAAAGTCACAGAATGCGGGAGGTCGCTTACAAGATGACCAATCAGGGTGTATAGCTTCTTTCCCCACCGCATGAAGTCTTCCTCGATCAAAGATAGCTTCCACTTTAACTGCAGAGTGAGCAGCAAGAACTTCTACGTTGGCCAATCAAAACTTCTCTCTATTAAAGTTTTTCGCGTTACAGTAGTATTTTAGCAATGGACAGAACCCCTCAAACACCAAACCTACCCGTAAGCTGGCCATGCACAGGTACAAGCCACCCTGGTCCCGCGAAGTAACGGCTCTTTGTTTTGCCGGGGATAGAGCAAGACGTTGTATACTTTACTTACAAAACAAGGATAGCACAATATTCTCACGATGGCACAGTTTCCCTCCTAAAACAACAAAAACGCCGCCATGTTATGGGCACACAAGCTACCCACACTTCAAAGAAGAACAAATTCTGCGATTAGTAGAATTAACTTGTTACCAAAGGCAATTTTTAAGCTTTGAACCACTGACCATCAACACCCTGATTATTAGAACACTATCCTAGTGCAAACTCCACTTGCCTGAAACATCAAAACCTGCCAGTAATCCTTCAAGTTATCAAAACACGCGGCACGAGTTACCACGATCCAGAGAAGCAAAGAAACAAACAAAGTTTACAATGACTCCTTTGCAATGGGCTTCCGCGTACAACTGGGAACAACCCCATCTTATCTTAAGGATAAACGGTAGATGTGTCCACATTTGAGGCTTGCCAATACAACGAACTTGCAAAAACCAAAACCCTGAACTATAAAAATGGACGAATCTTGGTCATCAGAATACTAAAGTCGAATCTCGTTAAATACGAAACTTGGTTTTATCATGTCATGAATCTTAAGCTTTTCTCTTCGGTTTCGGAAGATCCTTACTCCATCCTCAGGTGACTGAACCTGTCGTGGTATCCTATTTTGATTTTTGGTTGTGCGAACCTAGGTGAGAGATACGGATTGAAAAGCTTCAAAGGGCATGTCATGTCTGTTTTGTGTTTCTTTAACTTCTTTTTCCAGTGTTATCAGCCATATGTCGAAAGTGGAAGTGGGACGTCTACAATCATAACCCTTAGGCCACTCCACCCCCTGGGTTAATTGGACTCCCATGACAATGCCTTTCCACATAGCTCTGCCAGACACTGCTATTTTAACACCCTGTATATGTAGTCTTGAGTCTTGTGCTGTGGTATCTAAAAGTAAGTTTTCGTGAGTGGGCAATTCCAGATGGATGACGAAGGAGAGACGAGATGGCTTTGTTTCCAGAGCGGTAACATTTGTCAACAAATTGGGACTTCACCAAGTTTCTACAATGTAGGATAATTTCCTAGATGGACGCTCTACTGCAATCAGTGAATTGTTGCCCATCAATGGTCAAAGTGAACATGACGAAGCCCCAGTACTTCACATCTGATCTCTGTTAAACGGGACAATCGGATTTATCCTATTTCCATCCAATCTCTATCCGACAGCGCAATGCTATAAATGTGACATCTAAAAATATCAAGTCCTTCATCTATACAGTTCCTTATTGTTTAAGGCTAAAACGCCTAACGTTTTCTTACAATAAAAACAAAACTTTTCAAATTACCGGATTAACAGAGAACACAGACCAGGAAATAATGTTGTTGAGAATGAAAACTAGAATAAGAGGAATGGATTAAGCGGAAATTCGCTGTACCGGGGAACTACATGTTCTTAAAATCTGTAAAATATATATGAGAATGGTGGACTCTTAGTATCTAGCTTTGCAATTGAGGTGATCAAACGAAATAACAATGAATAGAAAATTATTACCGCAAAATTACGAAAAAAAGCACACTCATAAGGAAGACACAGCAAGGTAGGAGATAAACCCTTCTGTCGTCAGCTGGCTTGTGAACCGGCAAATGGTCACATACGGTGCTTATGAAAGTAGCTTAGATACTTTTTTCTTTCTTAACTCAACAGAAAATATACCAAACTTTCAAACAAATGACTTAACCGGTCTAAAAAGACATGATACCGCTAATTATAAACCCAAAGTCTCGTCAAACGGTGAACCGGCGCCTTAATTGCGACCTTTATCCAACATGAGTTGAAGCGGGCGTCTCAACTGATAGGTGATTTAGATATCTTATCACCTACCACGTTTTGTCCGGTAATTTTACTACATCTAGATAGCGTAGTAAAGAAAGTTCCCAATGACTTTGTACAAAATGTTGGCAAGTATGCGCAGCAAGTTTGTATTCGTGCAAGTGTAAGAAAACGTTTCAGCATTACAGATGTTCCGACAAAAGAATAGACTGTAACACCCAAAGGGGCCGTTTAACGCAGATAAAGCGATACATATTGGCTCCAGTGGATAATGACAAGAGTACTACCTTTTGTTATGTCAAATTTCATCACAGCTGAGCGGAAAAGAAATCTTATTAAAAACGAGGGGTATTTTCCATAAATACCTGAGATTATTTTCTCAAGA
>PUGI020000388.1:0-10353 GCA_008930755.2 Alatina alata | reverse complement strand
AATCATGCTTCTAACAAAAAATTCGCACGGGATTACAAATTGGCCTGCACTATTTTACACATTCATGAGATAAGGTAAAGACCTTTGATGTAACACCACGTACAGGCTTCATATTGATAATTGTGATAAGAGAGATCAATTTTCTGAACAGGTGAAATAGCTGTTGTTGTTGCGTACTTACGTAATCACAGCTTAACTTGTGATAAATATATTACACATGTCATACGTAAGATAAGTTTCAAGGGTTTTCAAATTCACTTAAGTTTGAACTGTAGAAGCGCATTAGGAAGCGAAACAATTGGAAGGGAAAATTTGCCCTGTGTTTTACTATTTATCGTTAGATCTAAGTAGGGGCATCCACCCTTTAAAGCCGCAGAGGAGGGGGGGGGGCGAGTGGTGTCGGCAAGTGAGAGCATAGTATTACCCACAGCCATACCCTAAACAGCAGGGCAGTGAGTTAGTGCTGTGCGCCGCTTCACCACAGCGTTCGTCCCCCCTCTAAGCTTTTGGTTGGACGCCCCTTCTTAGACATGGTTATTAATTAGCTCATATTACATCACACATATGGCTATGTTTGAAACTAAAACTTAATAAACGGGATTCAAGTTAATTTGTGCAAAATTGTAAATTGTATACTGAAGGAAATCGTTGCTTTCATTTGCACAACGAAAAGACGAAGTTGCCCGGTTTCGACATAGATATGCAGAATTTTTGAGAATGGAATCGGGGAAGATTTTGTGCCTACTCATCGAGACTGTGCCACGAACTCGACTGTCGTAGTACGCAAGAGTCATAATAATATCTGCTAGGATAATTTGTACTGAAAAATTGAGAAAGAAGATTTGGAATTGAATGTTTAGAAAATAGATGAAAAAGTGAAACTGCTCTGGCGGGGATTTGAACCCGGGTCTATGGCTTACCGTCCCAATGCTCTATCGACGGAGCTATCAGAGCCGACGATCCAAAGCCCGATCTTAGCAGTGAAACATTTTCACCTGTAACTCGCCACTCGTTCTCAAATCTCTATCGTTTGTAAATCCATCTAAATTCACTCATGTAGAGTGGAGCCTCCCAGAGTGATTTTTCTTCACTGCACAGCCATAGATTGGTTGAAAACTGGCAGATTATTGCTTACTCCTTTCTCTATGTGACACGAGCCTTACACTCATAACGGTGGCTTTTCATGTTTTGTTTGAATGAAAGCATATATACTTAAATTTGAGAAGCAGAAAATAGCCTGAAAAGCTGTGCAGCCCATAGCAACTTACTACTTGTTTGAATGTTTTACGTCAATCGATGCTATAGGTACCAGTGATTTTGTCAATATAATTTTCTGGCGTAAACAATGTGAAGGAAGAGATGATTGTAGTGGATACCAAGGGACAGAGGAAGTGACGCAACTCAATACGTTGAGACATAAGTGTCCAGTAAAATGTATATAGTAGAGATTAGTCATGAATAACTGTAAGATGCTCTGAGTAAAATGGATGAATAAAGTCATATATAGAACACTGAATAACTCTGAACCCGCATCAAACATGCCATCGAATTCCTTCTTCTATGGTCAATTCATTTTGTTCCGTGCAATGGTAAATGTGAAGATTTTTTGAAGTGTAGGCATCACAATGATAGTAAATAGGACAGCTAGATTCAATATGAATATGTCTGATTCCTAGAAGACTTGTAGATTCCATATAATCATCAAATAGGAGGATCCTTACAATGAAAAGGAGACTGTATAAATGTAATTGCTGAATAAGGCAGTTGGCATGTGGATCGTAAATGAGGCAGATGCAAAATATTGACATTAATAGTTAAACTAGAAAAAAGCATTTAACACAGATTGGTTTGGGTAGTGCAATACACCATTGAGTGAAATCAACTAAGACTGGATATTTTACCTTACAAAGCAAAATGCGGACCGGTCTTTAAAATTGATTAGACCTATAAAACAGCTCAAGTACACATGATTGACCCGCCGCGGCTTAACATGAGCTTGTATATTGAGTACTGTGTTCCTGACAATACTTGCGCGAAATTAATTACAGTTCGTTGTTTATTGTTCTCGCTGTTCACTGCCTCTCATTTATTGAACTTACCACAGTGACGAGAAAACGTCTTTACGATATTTTATTCGTTATGTACAACATATGTGTCTACGGAATGCTCTATGTTAGATACGTGTTATGCATACGACCTCCTGTTAACTTGTAGATGTCATTTTACATAACCTTCGGAATGCGCTTAGCATTTAGTCTACTCAATGAAATACCGTTCTGCTAGTGAATGGTCTGCTCGTTTCTGTACTACTTTGACCTTGCCATTTCCAGTAACTCGATTGTGGCGAGGAGAAAAGTGAAAATAGTGATGTGGTGGTGGTATTTGTTGCCTTTTGCTTTTCGTAGTATTAACTGGTTATATATCGCATAGTTTGCTGTTTTACACTGGTTTGTATCTTCAGCTAAAAAAATGTGTACATTGGCATTTTGTATTTAGGTATTGCCCTTGTGATATAATATTGAGCAATTGGTACCCTTCCATTTGACACATACTTGATTGTATCCAACAGCTATGATACGTGTGAGCAGTCATAATGTGTCAGGAGTCCTGAGTATTAAAGGCTTGCCCCATACATAGATACCTTGTCTTCGATTCATCAATCCCCCCCTTGATAATTTTCCTACTCCAAAACGGCATTTTTTCTTTCATGTTTGCTTCGACAGGGGAAGACGAAGAAGAAAGTCATTCTCTCGGTCGCGCTCACCGTCACCGCACGGAAGGTCATCTAGATACCGGAGTTCACGCTCTGCAAGAGGAAGGTAAACATTGAAATAATGAAATATTAATTAGTAATATCCTTGGTGTTTGACGTTTTTCGTTTGTTTACAGTTGTTGCTCAATAAAGCATAACCCTTTTTCAAAGGTTTCTTGTGATCATTGGCTGTTCATGTCGGACAATTGACTGGAGTGCATTGCAATATCCATAATTTACAACGTAGGACGTTTTTCGGTACTGCACAGGCGTCAACGAAATACGATTTGTGATTGTGGTAGAAGTATTGATAAAACAGAAGATATTCACTTTCATCCTTTATTGGGCATTACTGGGTGTTATTGTTCTTTTCCTATTTAGGTTTGCTTGAGTGTGGTTTAAGGAAATATAGTGTTGCACAGGTCCCGCAGTGACAGCATAATTGTAGCGTTATTAAGATATACCGTTTACATTTCTTCGGCCAATACTCTGGGAGCGCTTTGCAGATCGTGGAAATACGTCAAGGTTCAAAAGATACTAGAAAGCCTTACCTATTTTTAAAATGATGGGGGCCCCCGTGGAAGTCGACGTATGAGCATTTTACAGTTTTAGAAGCAGCCTCCTTAGACCACTTCACTAACTCGCATCTCGCCCATTTATTACAAAAATACATATAACGAAACACGAACAAATGGAGACAATCGAAGTGCATCCACCCTCAATTAGTTGAGTGGTGTTTGTAGAGATTAATAGCAATGGATCGGATTAAATCAGGGGGAGCTGCGAACTTTTGGGAAAGAGTCGATTCAATCCATCACATTCAATTTCAGTATAGTGTACCCGCGTCGTCATATTTTGAATCAGGATATGATTGCCCTTCCCATGTGGAAGTAATACTTTGTTGATCTGTATCGGTATTTCGACGTCTGCACAAAGGCATTTGACCGAACACAACACAAAGAACTATTTGGTATGTTGGAAAGGCTGAACATACATGGCAAAGATATGGGACTGATTCGCAATTTGTACTCGAAACGAACAGCATGCTTAAGAATTGAGAACGCATTAACTGAATGCATCAAAATAGACAAAGGAGTACCGTAGGTACGTGTTTAGTCACCGGACTTGTCTAACTTGTACAGCGAGATGAAGAATTAGGATCTACCAGGTTTTATGATCGGTGGACGTAGGATGAACAATGTGCCCTACGCAGATGACATTGCACTGGTGGAAGATACATAAAAAGCGTTAACAGACGTGGTAAAGACATTTTTTCGATGAATACAAGAGGAAAGTACAAACCATCAACTCGAAAAGACAGAGTGTATGGCCGTAAGAGACAACCCAAGGTGTGATGTACAGACAGGTGAGGTCAAAATTAAGTAGGTCCACAACAGCATTTATCTGGGTAGTGATCCGACAGAAGATGGAAGGTGTGATTCAGATATCTGACGCTGCTCACCAATAGCAAACAATGTATTTCGGAAACTGGCTGAAGTTTTGAAGGATTGAAAGCTAGCAGTACAAAAAACAAAATATTGGACTGCTATGTAATGACTTATCTTTCATATGGCAATAACCGATGATCGGAAATGAACAGCTTGAGTCTGTAAAATACAAGATGATGGAGGGTCTCGAAAACGTCGACCCCTGGAGGGCACATCGAAAGAAAGAGAAGCAGAGGAAGGCAGCCTTTAACTTATTTAGATAGCATGAGCAAATGAATGGCGGAGCAAGTAGCAGCAAGGTAAAGCCTGATTCACACCTGTGAGGCAGATGCAGAAGCGGATGCAAACGCAAGGACAATGTAAACACACATGAAGCACGTGAAGCAGACACGGAGCATGAAGTACTCTCGAGTACCGAATAATCGTCCCCCCCCGATTGTTAATTTTCAAGATTTTTTCCCCCCCCCCCCCCGCTCTTATTCCAACCCCCCCATTTATTAATGTTCCAATATTCGAGGAAGCGAATTAAAAAAATTTGCCCCAGACGTGAACTAAACATGAAAATGCATTACATTTAATAACAGTTAAGGTGCCCAATTTAGTTGCAATCATCAGGCTAATGATTTAAATAGAAGAGATATTGTCCCGTACTTCTAACTGCCCAATTATTCCAGCCTCCCGTTTATTACATTTTCAAATATTTCCAGCCCCCCAATTATTCCAACCGCCCCATTTATTAAAGTTGAGAGAATTTTCCACCCTCCCCATTTATTCCGACCCCCCCCCCTATTATTCGGTACTCGAGAGTATGTGGTGAAGCAAGAATATCAACAATTTTTGATATTCTGGCTCCACTTTCGGTGCTTGCTTCGTGATTTGCTTCACGTGCTGCATGATTTTTGTAGTGTGAACCTGAGAAGCAGTGTGTCCGCGTCATGATTTTCAGAAGTAAGGGGAAACGATCAATAATTTTGCAATGGCGACACAAAAAGAAGAGAAATTTTGTGAGCCTGTCAGAAAATATATTATATTATATGACAAATCGGACAGATTTTATAAAAATGGAGCGAGGGAACTAGCCTGGAATGATGTTGGGAAGGAAAACACATTCAGCACAGCGTTCACTGATACATAGTTTGTCAACCTTTAAAATAACTTCGTGTGAATAAACATGGTTCTTTTAACAGCAACATACGGATTCCGCGTGTCAGTGAGAAGAATTTGAGATATTGATATTAATGTTCACTCTGATCTTGCATTTTTACAGTGAAAGCGAAAACCTACATTCCATCCTGCATCCTCCAGATTTGCTTGTTTTGCAAAATTTCGAATTTCGGAGTGTTTTTCCTGACATGACAGTGGGGAGTAAACTCCGATTTTCACAGAAACCCACACCCATTTCACTTTGTTAACACCCCTGAATAATAAGTTTTATCCAAACGTTGACCCCGTTTTAAAAGCACCCGCTACAGCAGTTTTTCAGCATCAACAGGAACATAATGGATTTTTTTATCGTCTTACAATTTTTGAGCAAAAATTCGCATTCTCAAGAGATGAAAAACGTTAAATGGATGTTGCAGGTTGAAACAAAACCAGAAATAAAAGTAAAACGCCCCACCTTTTTGAACCCCTAATCTATATGAGTTTGTTTGTTCCCGAAATGCCGACCCCTCGTCAATACACCCCACAATTAAGTCCTTGAGAGCGCAGGTTTTTTAAAAAATACGTTGGTTGACCCCAAATCCATGAACCAATAAGGAATGAAGTCTACTTGTAGTGATGTCCACAAACTATAACATCACAAATATTCACCTTCAAAGTCGGCAGGGCTCATAGCATATTCGGTAAATGCGCTAGCTTGCAAGCTGGAGAACTGTGGTTCGATCCACGGTGAGTCCAATTTTCTCGACTTTTCTTCAAACAACATCATACACTAAATACTCATTTTAAATATAACTCTGTTCTCTAAAGCCGTCTCTTGGACTAAATGGTGATAAATTGAGATCTTCAGATCTCAAGTGACCCAGTACCTCAAATAAGCCAAATGAACTGGGGTTTTGTTGGGTGTTGGGGTTGAACTGGGGTTTAGTTGATTTGTTTTTGGGGTGTTTTTTTTGTTTTTTAGTCCTGTTTTTAAACTTTTAAACATTTTTAAACGCACAAACTGGCAGAATCTTTGATAAGTCGAAGGAGGCCGGAAACCGGGAGAAGAAGAATACTTTCGTTTTCGTTCCGCTGCTTACAAGTCTCTCTGACCCATATTTTTCTTCTCTTTCGAGCTTCTCGTTCTTTTCTCCTGCTTTCCTTTGTTTCAGTAATACATAACCAGTAGAAAATAAAATTTCTTGGTCGTCTTCATCGGCCATCTTGTAAAGTTTGATTCACAATTTTGAAACGGCTTGCTTCACAACTTGCTTCATGCTGCACTTTTTGCTTTGTGCGCATGCTTACTTCACTTGCTTCTGCGTAGACCTGCTTAATAGGTGTGAATCAAGCTAAGAGAAGTTAAAAGAGAAGTTAAAAGCAAGCATTGTTGAGGAAAACAAAAACCAGTGCGGTCGAAAACCAAGATCGGCGACGTCCTCAGAGGATATGGTAAACAGAAGAGTAACATGAACGAGAAAATACTGTAGACGCTGATTCAATTTATGTTGTGTGGATTCGAAATAGGTCAAGCAGGAATGGAATGTAATTCAGCGGTGCTTACACTTAAAGTTGCGTATCGTCACGAAATACTACGTCCCACAGTACCACATTGTTTTCTAGACTAGCGTAGCGCGTAGGTCAGCACTTTGATCTGCTTCTACATTTATAACGCGCGTTGTTTGCTGTGAACAGTGTCGGGTGAAGAGCTTAAGCATAAACCAGTCTGTTACTAAAAGAAATTTTACAAATTGTTTTCTAGTTGTTGCTTAGCGGCGGCGTTTTTCTTAATCTAAGATGCCCAGTTTTCCTAACAGCTTTTGGTACTCTTTCCTTTTTTGATTAATAGCAAGAGGAGATCAAGAACAAGGTCAAGATCACGTTCTCCAGACAAAACACGGTCTCGGTCACTTTCAGTTGATGATTATGACAAGAGACAGAAGTCAAAAAGAGATGCAAAACGCTCACCATCAAGGTCACCGAGCCGATCGTCTTCCAGGTATAAATTTAAGTTTAGTTTGCCAACTGTTTACGTCATTTAAATACATGAACACTGTTTACAAGAACCACTGATTCAGTGGATATGGCTTTTGCCTTGTTAACGAGAGGATCAATATTCAGTTTCACTTCGCATTGATAACGTCAGGGACAGAGCCCCAAATTACCTTGCTCTGTGCTCCAATATAGCCAAATCATCATCAAACATAAATGCTGTTTAAAGAATGTGGAATACCCTAATATTACACACGACAAGCAAAAGCTGGTTCTTTGTTTAACCATACAGAGACCAGGGGCCAAGTACGCTCGCGGTTGTATAAGTTTAGTCGTATTTCGGAAATGGTTCGCCCGATTATGTTCAAATTCTTTGAGATAAGTATTCAAGATTGCTTTGAATTAGAGAAATTGAAAGAATTGCCTCCCTTTACAACACAGTAAGATCGAATTTAAACAGATACCATATCATTTCGTGCGTTTATCCGCTTGAATAATTCGTATTTACCAGTTTACAGTCAGAAATATCCACACACAGTTGCCCTTTACCTATTGTTCTACAGGTGTTATTGACGTGTCGGATATTGAATTTGCATTGGAAAACGAACTTTTTTTGTCTTGCAGGCTCGACGGCTACACAAATTTTCAGGTGAAGAGTTTAGCTCAACCTGCTAAACATTTTAGCCTCTTTTTAAAAATAGCCATTGATACCATAAGCCCAAGTATGATTTCGGTAGAAGATAGACTGAATAATATCCCTACCAATATGTATGCCAAAAAGACAAGTATTTAGAGAGATATTAGCATGAAAACTGCCGCAAGCCCACTAGCCCCACCTCCAGTCCTGCCAATTTTAAAATAATCCAGTCCTAGTAGGGTTGATGGTGATCATGTATCTATAGCTAAAAAGTCACTTCTGCAAGTAAAATTTTCATGGCAATTTGAGTTAAAATTTCTGTTAGGTAACACTTTACGTTTTATCTTTAGTAAGAATAAACATTTTGCATCGAGAATGAATTTAAAAGTACTCAGAACAAAAGAACTTCGATGAGGGGGTCTGAGTGGGGATGTGAAGGGATGCAATCCCCCCTAGACAAACATTTTAGAATATTTATGTAAATTTTGGTATTTTTCATATAAAATCCAGTTTTTGTAAATTACGAGCTAGCAAGAAAATTGGTTATATTGATAAGTTTGGGGAAATTTGACGTCAGATGATACCACCGCATTGTTGGAGTTGACTGTACATTATGTGATTTGTACATTATGTGATTTGACAACGACAAAGAAATTCCTTTTGAGTACACTTTTAGCGAGAATTTGTTATTCTTTATACAAAGGAAAGGTAAGAAACTTTACGAAATGGATCAGCTAATATTCGACAAGTCGTTATATGTGGGGTAGTCAGGAAAACAATAAGTTTCCGTGCAACTTTCTTGAATCTTTTAGGCACTTTCTAGACAGTGACCTCTAGTGCTTAGAATTTTTACGCAGGATGATGTCTTTAGACTGGAAAGCACATGTGTTGCCAGGTTAATAGTGGGATTTTGGGTGGTAGTCTATACAAGGAAAAAAAGTACTTGGTAAGAAGAAGAGCCAAAACCAGGGAATTCTAGGGTCAATTTTTTTATCGGGCACCATCCATACTAGACCGGGTAACTAGATAAGACTTAGTCTTGTCTATAATAATGTTATAGGTACACTCAATATTTCTTTAATGTGCAGGGACTCAACTTTGTTTAAGGTGGGGACTTACCAACTACTACCCCATCTCATACTTTTGAAAATAGAGTGACCTTCTTTGGTTGTATAACATTGCATAATTTTTTGTTGTAGGATCCCAGAGCTTTTTTTAATAAGTAAATTTGACACGAGTCACTGCGCGAGTGAGTGAGTAAATGAGTAAGTAAAACAACGCTCTCTGACCATTTATGTGTCGTGGACCACTTTCATGCCATGGGGTTTTTCCACCGAGCAAGGCATTTTTAACAGAAACTATTTTTTTCAATAATTATTACAATCGTTTTTGAGCCACTATAAGGAGTGTTAGCCTGCGGACGTATTGAGACATGGAAGAAATACGCTATTAAGTCAAAGGCGGGCGTGAGACGCAGTTGAAAGTTGCCAAAACAGAATGACCATGCACTGAATATCCGGCGGGCACATATGTCCCAGTGGATAGGGGCCTCTGCTTTGGAACGTGCAGATAAATAGATAAATAAAAACAGAAAGATCGCTCTCTGCTTTTCGCTATCTCTAATGTACTAATATTTTATTCGTTAAAGTTTGATTTAATTACCGTTTTGATGAAAGTGTTTAGCAGATCATTTTTACGTGAATTGCATTGTGTTTTAGTGTTAATATGAGATTATATTTGAGATTTTCGTCTTTCTTCCCTTTTTATTTGTGGTAGCCGGAAAAAACACAAGAAGGATAGAGATAAGGAAAAAAACAGAGATAGAGACCGGGACAAGGAAAGAGATCGCGACAGAGACAGAGACAGAGACAGAGATAGGGATCGAGACAAGGATAAGGACAGAGATAAGGACCGTGATAGAGACCGAGATAAGGACAAGGATAAGGAACGCGACAAAGATAGTGAGAAAGATCGCGACAGGGATAGCGAGAAGGACCGCGCAAGAAGTGGGAAACCATCCAAAAGCAAATCTGGCACGTTTTCTGATGAAGAAAAGGAACTATTCAAGGGTAAAGTGAAGTATTTTCCTCACTATTGCTATCAAAAAGGGCCACTCTTTTGGTAAAGGGAAAGTTTAGGGCTGGGTGTTTATGGTTTATAACATTTGCAAATTTCTATATTTGTCTGTCATTCAAGCCCTCAGCCTGGGCAGGAGAAGTGGCTGGTTGAGATCGTGACAAACGCTATTATGCAAGGATACAGGAAATCAGAAGCATTGATACGACACCAACTTTCGGCAACAACCCCACAAATATCCTGAATGTACGTATGTATGTATGTATGTGTGTATGTATGTATGTATGTATGTATGTATGTATGTA
>PUGI020000387.1:0-10354 GCA_008930755.2 Alatina alata | reverse complement strand
TTTCTTATGACGTCACGATCACATGTGACATCATAATATATCAAAAAAAATTTTCCTTGTAAATCATAAGGATGCATGAACACTATAAACTGATTTTTTCTATGAACAAAGAAAAACTCATGCATGAAAGTTTTGTTTACTGTCAGACATGCTTTTAGTTTTCAGCCTGCTTAAATCCCCCTTGTATTGTGTTCTTTTAAGGCACCAAAAGTACCCAGCCTCTCCTAGGATACAACAGACGTGGTTATTGCCCCTTCGAGTAAAAGAAGTGTTCTCACATAATTCCCTTTGGTGTTTCTGACACAATCAATAGATTCAAAAGCGGGCATCAGAGTGCGACTAAAGAGCAAAATTGTAAATTGCTCTTTGAATCTATTAAAAATTGAGGCAGCCAGGCCAAAAAATGACCCAAAAGTGGCCTCGGAAAAACTTACGGCAAAATCCGTCTTCCTCAAAAATTTTCCTATCAGAATATACATACTTTTGTCAATTGTCATCTATAGTTTTACAGAAAATCGGTGGTCAGGTACACATACATACATACATACATACATAT
Organism: Alatina alata; assembly: GCA_008930755.2. NCBI lineage: Eukaryota > Metazoa > Cnidaria > Cubozoa > Carybdeida > Alatinidae > Alatina > Alatina alata. The sequence goes on along the minus strand of PUGI020000387.1, from coordinate 9,798 downwards.
ATACAGACAGACAGACAGACAAACAACATTACGCAAATTAGTTATTAGATCTCTTTTCGTAGGCAAAGAATAGGCTGTTTTGTTTTGATAAATGCTACGTCAACAAGGTGAGATTAAAACTGGGACGTGCTTTTTCTAAAATCATTTTTATGATTCCGTCCTTTAACCTTAAAGAAGTACGTCCTACGTAGCCATCATCGCAACGACACGAGATTTAATAAATTGCTTTTCTGTTAGGTAGGGATCGCATCCGTGTAGGTTACAGGCAATAATTTTGTGAACCAAAAAGAACAGGTTGAACAACCGGACTATTTTCAATAGTATTTTTTTATCCTGTTGTCAAATTTTATTAATACATTACATCCATGGTATCTTGAAGTAAACAGGTATGATCCCTAAGAGTGCCATGCAACTATTATACAATTACTTTAACAGCAAAGTCAGGGCCAGGTAGTCCTCTAGTTCCTATTACTACTCCACTGGAGATCAGTAAATAATATAGTATGGAACAATCAAACAGTTGGTTTCTATGTATCTATGAACGAAGCAACGATGAAGACATGACGCACAGCGTAAATTGGTATTCATTTAACGCAAACTAAGATGTCCAGAGTTCTGTTAGGTCTACACCTGTGATGCGGCCATTGCGTCAAGGTAAACTTGCATCGTATTTATTGGTACGTCACACAATGGATGTCATTGACAATATGCATAGCCTCCTCCAGCTAAGTTCACCACCAACCACAACTTCAGATCAACATATATATGCTTTTCGAAACACGTTCAGTGCCTATATCTTCACAAATATGGAGAGGACAGCTTATAACTGATAATGGATTGACTCGATATTGAGATGGCGTGGGATCCCAGATTGGCTTGGAAATAGTGGTTTGGTTGGGTCAACATTTTAGTAAAAGGAGACATCAATACACCTGGCAGAACAGACTCATAGTGAAGGGACGCCGTCCAAAATGTTCAAGGTATGCTCACCGATCTACGTGTGTGTGCATTACTGTCGATTTTAATGAAAGAAAAATACCAAAAAGTATATGTTAAAGGTGATTTAAACGGTTGAGTTGCTGAAGATAAAGAGAAATTTGTACACTTTTCATACTAGAGCACTGTGCTTCAATTGAAAACTTTTTTTATCGCACCGCGGATGTTTGCAATGGAACATGTGCACTGTACTCGATGCTTGCCAATTTTTATTAGCAACATCGTGCTTTTTACTACTTCAACGCCAAAACGTCGTCTAGGAATTTTCCAGGGAAGCTTTACGATTACCAGGATTGGAAAGCCACTTTCAAATATTTGAATTAACCAAGCACACGAGCAAAGTAATAATCTGGACAAAATTGATAATGGTGTTGCTGACCTTTTATGAAGTGATAATGCAGCTCTTATGAAATGGATGGTCACTGGTCCCGAAATAGCAATATTGGCGAAGTCTTGTAAAACTGAAGAGGTAGAATAGAGGCCTGTACAGCGAAGACAATAACGCTGTGGGAAAACAGGCTAGAAAATATGTAAAAGTATATGTAATGTTTGGTACAGCAGTCGATTCTGAGACTTGGGAACACTTAATTTCTACTAGTAGGTATGAACTATTCTCGCTACTAAATTTTTAAAAGGTTAAAATTGCACGGGAAACCAATTTTGGTGATTCATTTTTAATAGCTAACCCCTTGATTCTCACATATTAAATCTCCTATATCTTGTAACCAGTACATTTTCAACACATGGTTTCTAGCTAAGTTTAATCAGCATGAAAGGAGCTTTGTATTGATATATTACAATCAAAGTTTTGGAGACAAAACATTTTCTTTCTCTTACTGAATGACGCCATCAATATGGAGGATCTGGGGCAAATTTGAGGTGGGGTCTCTTCGGACTTTTCACGTTCGTGTCATGATATGCCACTGTGCAAAGTTTCTCAGAAAGTGCGCAATTCTCTCAGTTACGCCCCTCACTATACTGGCTATGCGGGGACGAAGGGAATCTAAGAGCGGGGTAGGTAATTGGGAGTGCGGTATTTGGCGATTTTCTGAAGTTGATCTGCCCCCTTCAGAAAATCCTATATACGCCACTTCCTAAGCAGTACTGTATATAAACATTGGTCTGCGTTCTGTGTTTGGGTACTTACCAACGCCAGGCATGGCCATTTTAACTGTTAATATATGTCTTTTACAGCGCCATCTCTCCATAAAGTTTGAAAATGGATGCGCTACATTACCAGGTCCGAGGTTTATTCCTCGTATTAACGCAATACGTGCGTATGTTCTTTCTTTTCTCCTATCAGACACAATACTATAACATTATCTTCCTGATTTGCAACCCAATTGAGTTTTACAACATCATCGGAATTTAAAGCATGGCAGAGGATAGCATAAGACACTGAAGTGCGAGAAACTTCACCATGGGTAGTCGCAATGTTAGCAAAATAGTGACATTACAAATTGACTTAGAAAAGGCGTTAGCCAATTAGAGTAAACCTTCAACAAACGTTCTAAGCGAAAATAAAGGTAAAAAACGTAGACAGAAGTTGAGGAGAAGAAGAAGAAGAAAGGAAACTGAATTCCAATACATTATTAAGTTTTTTATGCAGATAAGACTGTAAATATATCAATCGACTAGATACCACAGATTTAATGCAACTCGTTTGTTAACATGGATCTTGATGTTGTCGACTGCCTTTGCCTGAAATTCGTCAACTAAATATCCTCGATGCGGAAATCGGTAGGGCTGTTAAAGCTAATTGCCTTTTTCGTTTTTCCCTTTCTTTTTCTCGGAGGTTTTCCTTGGTCTGCTGTATGCTTTCCTTTTCCTGGGAGGCATACCCCTTCGCCTAAAATATCTCCCTCTTCGGTAAGTGTAAGGCTTACTCATTTCTCCTTCAGCTGTTGTAATAAATAGATAGAAATTGTAGATCGACTTTAGTACTGATTTGATGTTGCTAGAAAAGTAGCAAAGTAATCCATTGGTTTAAGGCTTATCTACACTATGCGACTTATCATGAACTTAGTCCTGTTTGAAAATGGATGCGCTACATTACCAGGTCCGAGGTTTATTCCTCGTATTAACGCAATACGTGCGTATGTTCTTTCTTTTCTCCTATCAGACACAATACTATAACATTATCTTCCTGATTTGCAACCCAATTGAGTTTTACAACATCATCGGAATTTAAAGCATGGCAGAGGATAGCATAAGACACTGAAGTGCGAGAAACTTCACCATGGGTAGTCGCAATGTTAGCAAAATAGTGACATTACAAATTGACTTAGAAAAGGCGTTAGCCAATTAGAGTAAACCTTCAACAAACGTTCTAAGCGAAAATAAAGGTAAAAAACGTAGACAGAAGTTGAGGAGAAGAAGAAGAAGAAAGGAAACTGAATTCCAATACATTATTAAGTTTTTTATGCAGATAAGACTGTAAATATATCAATCGACTAGATACCACAGATTTAATGCAACTCGTTTGTTAACATGGATCTTGATGTTGTCGACTGCCTTTGCCTGAAATTCGTCAACTAAATATCCTCGATGCGGAAATCGGTAGGGCTGTTAAAGCTAATTGCCTTTTTCGTTTTTCCCTTTCTTTTTCTCGGAGGTTTTCCTTGGTCTGCTGTATGCTTTCCTTTTCCTGGGAGGCATACCCCTTCGCCTAAAATATCTCCCTCTTCGGTAAGTGTAAGGCTTACTCATTTCTCCTTCAGCTGTTGTAATAAATAGATAGAAATTGTAGATCGACTTTAGTACTGATTTGATGTTGCTAGAAAAGTAGCAAAGTAATCCATTGGTTTGAGGCTTATCTACACTATGCGACTTATCATGAACTTAGTCCTGTATGATGTCATCAACTAAATAATGTTTGGTTCAAGCGTGTCGTGTATGACAAATTTAATGGTTTACATTAAGGATTTCGTATGATAAAACTATGTTCTATTCATGAGATGTGATTCATACGACCAGTTTTTGACGTCATTTACGACTAAGTTTACCAAAGGTATGATAGTGTAAACAGGCCTTTAGTAGTAGGTTGGGCCAGCAGGCGCGTAGCAATAGTAGTTGGGGCCCCTAGGACAGGTTCACCATGGGGCCCGCCCGGACAAATTGAGCAAAGGAGGACCTCCACTTGCGTAACGAGTGGTTAAACAGCTAGGAGATCTGGGGGTGCTGTAAGTTCACCCAAGGGGCACGGGGAAAATTTTGTAATTTTGACAATTTTGTAGCAGTAAAACCCCTATTTTGAGTCATATTGTGTGTTTTTGAGACCTCGTATTCATAGTGGCCTTCACGCCCAGAGTTAGCTATCATTTCATCAACATTTTTTGAACATTCCTCATAAACTAAAAAAGAGCATAATATCACAATTTGGCCGGGGCCCCTAGGACCTGCACTCCCCGAACCCCGCCTGTTGAGGCTTGGACAAGTTTAAAATCATCTTTATAGGCCGATCGGCCAAAGTCCCTCCAATTTGAGAAAAAAAACTTGATGCTAAAAGTTCTCAACCGATACTTAAAATTGAGATGCTTACGTTTCGTACTCTTGGTTAATCAACTTAAATGTATTTCTGCGATTAGAGGGGTGTTTTAGGTGTTGGACAGGATCAAAAGAACACCACGGTTGCAATGTGAAACATCTATAAATTCATTATCAACATAACAACTCAAATCTAACTTATCTATCATCTAACAGAACCTCAAACCCCGGTGTTTCTTTTAATCAAAATAATACATAATCCCATTTTTGATGTCATATCAAAGAAGGATGTTGACTGTGACGAGCAAAAACTCTACGGGAATTTGTCATACTTTGCCAAACATTTAGGCAACCCACGACTTATGCTAGTTGCGAAGTATATCATACTGTGTAGAATAAAACTTAAAACAAATAAAATAAAACGTACAAAAAGGAGAGTAGTGACCTTGAACACTGGAGAAATAAAGTAAAACATAAAGTGACAAAACGTTGCCGCCGACATGGAAAAATTCGAAATAAGCATTCTTGGCGTACAGGAAACGCACATTACAAAACGTGACAAGAGTTAGAACAGTAACAACATTAAAAGGTAATATATATATATATATATATATATATAATATTATGACGATGTTATGATGACGTTGATGATGAAGGGAAAAGCTGACGATGTAGTAGCAGATGTTGGTGTAATTGTGAAAGATGGGATTAAGGTTGAAGTAAAGAATGATAACGGGAATCACACACTTATGTTTGCATATGACCGAACCTTATCAAATAGTGAAGAAAAACCAGAACTAATAGACAAATTCTATCAAGACCTTGTGTTATATAAGGGTCTTAAGTAAGAGAAACAGTTTATAAGTCGCAGGTGACTTCAATGCAAAGACAGGATCAGGATGGAAGGTCTACCCAAAAATGTAAGCTATAATGGAAAAGGCATCCTAAACAGCAATAGGGAACATCTACTGAGGTACATAGACAACCCCAACAAGAAATTGCAGTCCCCAACCGTTTCTGCAGCAGAAGGTGAATCGATAGCAAAAAACATTATTGCTACGCTCACATTTTTACGAAACCGATGCCAAGTTCGATGATTTTTGGCAAACAGTTAATGTAAAGAGGAGCAACGTTGATGTTGTCGAGCCACAGCTCCCACGCCGCCGTAAACAATCAAAACGATTTGAAAGCGGCACTACAGAGCCTGATTTTTTTGATTATGTGAAGTTGATCTACCAATCCATTTACTATAAAGCTCTTGACCTTACCATGGTCTCCATCCAAGACCACTTTGACAGGCCAGACTTCAAGATCTATCGAAACCTCCAGGATCTATTAATCAAGGTTGTGAAGAAAGAATAATGGAGAAACTGCTTTCAAGCGATTAGTTTATTTTGCTGTGACGACCTTAATTTCAGTCAGGTCAGGCTCCATCTTGAAATCCTTGATGCAAGCTGTCCGCAGGAACGTAACACGGTTACACTGACTGACATCAAGGACCTCATCCGCGGCATGGCTGGCAATGAACAACAGACGATTAGCCAAGTTGTGACGGCTCTTCTACTCATTTTGGTATATCAATGACGAATAAAATAAATGAGCAACCACTTAGTGCTATGCCTTGCCTTAAAACATACCTTAAAGCCACCATAAAACAAGATCGCCTAAACCACTTACTTCTTCTTCATGTGCACAACGAAGACGCCGATACTTTGAGCTTGCCGTCGGTCGGCATTTACGCTTTAGTAGTTCCGAGTGAAAAATTTTAATCTTTGGGTCATTCAAATAACTGAATTATGATCGTGGTTTAGATTGGTCGATTGAGGACGACTTATTATTTTCAAAACTTTTGTAGCCATTTATAATGCAGTTTTACACTTTGCTATGCTTATTAGTTCTATTAACAATCTACGTAAGTTTCGGTAGAAGGGAGGAGAAAATGACATTAAGTGCAATGCAATGTGAATAACAATTGAAAATCTTACCCACCAAAGTCATGGGAAATTAAAGCATTTGAAACTGCTCGACATACTTGAACCATTTCGTTTTCTAAATGCTTTTGGCGACTAAACGTTATTGGTAAATTTGCTCCATGAAACAGTAGATTTATTCGGTAATTTTTGGTTCCTTTTTACATAAATTCCCTTCTCAAAATGCGCCAAATGCCATCAGAGAGAGCCTAGATTTCGAAATTTTCCTGGGGAGCATCCCCTCGAGCCTTCTAGTTTAATTGCCTCTTCGGTGCTCGAACCGAACCAACTCTAGAGAGCTTCTGGTAGACCTGCTACATAATGGTAAAGACAGAACATCCTTTAGTCGTAAAAGCCTCGAGATCATATGTGAGGACAACAACACACTCGGACCATAAATTAACGATGACCAAATTAAGAAAAACACAGGAGAAATCAAGCACCAAGAAAATCAATATTGAAAAGCTGAAAGATGAAGAAACTAGAAAAAATGTACCATGATAACATAGGAAAGAGGCTAGACAAGGAAACAAAAGCAGGTGAACAGGATCAGTGGAACTAAATGGTCGAGACATGCCTAGAAGCATCAACAGAAATTCTAGGATATGAAGAGAAGAAAAGAACAACAAGGAGTGTAACAGATCCAGAGGTGAAAGCCCTGTCAGATAAACAGAAACATCTAAGAATAAAAATAACTGCAGCAACATCAATAGAGCAATAAGAGGATTTAAAGAAAAACGAAAGCAAAAAAAGGAAATGTAAAGGAAACTAAAAGGAACACAAGACCAGAGGATAATAGAGGATATAGAAGAGGTAGGAATGTGTAAAGATAACTTAAACAGGATGTATATAGCCATACGAAAGTCGAAGATCGAAGATCGGAAACAAGCCAAAAGAAAAATAGTAGTAGAGACAGAAGAAGGCATAAAAACAAATGAAGAAGAAGCAACGAACACAGTAACTGACATGTTTGAGAAAGCTATCAATGCTGAAAATTAAAGTGAATTCCTCAGTGTACTACCCAATGAGATGAGAAATCCGTTTGCAGATAGAGTCAGACAAGAGATCACACTACTGAAAAACAACAAAAGAGCACGAATATACATTATTTCAAATAAATGTCAAATAAATGTCACAAATAAAGATATCTATAAACCCAAAAAATAAAAACCATGGAATGAGAACATCACAAAACGGAGACTACGCTGGTTAGAGCACCCACTGTGATTACCTGACGAAAACCAACCAAAACAAGCCCTACACGAAGCACTAAGACCAGCTAAGAAACCGCCCGGAACACCAAAGACCACTTGGATTAGTAGAGTAAACCAAGACTTAGGAGAAACAAAAAAAATATTTTGTTTGGGACACAAACACTAAACGACGTCGCAAGTAACATAGAGAAGCAAAAGGTCTTGATTGGAGACAAGAGCGTAGTACCGACAAACGGCGGAACGCGTAACTGACCACGGCGACGATCAAAGGAGGGGGGGGGCGGGTGTGATTATAACTATTTACGATGTTTGGTGTATTTATGAAGGGAAGGGGATCAGTAAAATCTTAGAATGTCATCTCATAATTTCTCACTGGTCGTTCCTCACTTTCTACCATGGTTCCATTATCCCGCGTCAGTAAATATTTACTCATTTTCAATGCAGCTGTTTTTGTTAATGAACCGAACTACAACAATGACGAAACAGTACTTTCAATACACTTGAATTCCTTTCCGCTTCAGCTATGCCATGTGCTTACAGTGGTTTGAACATCTATATGCTTTTGTGACAGAAAGAGGTGTTATTCATAAAGGGATGTTATAATTCCTGCATGAAGGGGAGTCGCGATATTACGACAAATGTTGACAAATAGGAGAGGGGCTCTGAAATCTCAGGGTTTTTGGCCCATGCCATAAGCGTATAACCCTTTACAAAATTTATGGATAGTCGTAGTTAATCACCAAAGACGCTTTCGCCGTATTTTTGTCACTCTGGCCTGCTCAAAGAAGCATCCAGTAGTAAAACAAGCCAATTAATACAATCTCTATACCAGTAGTTCTCAAAGTTAATAACATGATTCCTCCCTTACCTATCCCAGATCCCAATAATTTCTCGCCATTCAAGTTCATGGAACAAAGAAATAAATATTACGGTAATTTGGTATTAACTTTTATTTATATTTCTCCCACTACACAATGCAAAAGCATATTGTGACCAACAAAAATGAGAAACAAATTACGGTTTGAATTGCTAATTATAAAGGCAAATTTTTCAGACTGCAAAAATGATCTTACCGAAGCCGAAGGAAGCGCATTGAGAGAAAGTAGTATCAACATAATAAGTGGCAAAACGGGCATTTTCGAATGTCTCAAGCCACTGCTGCATACCGTAAAGTACGCGTCTAATTAAGAGGCAAAAGCACTAAGGATAAATAGCAACGGAAAAGAAATAGTTTCGTGTTATACCTTGTTGAAACGATGGAGGCAGCGTTTCCGTTCGGCAGGTAATGCCAAAACGTCGTGCAAAAAAAAAAAGGAATGCACATTGTACGAGTAAAGAAGAAGGAGCACGGTTACCGTCATATGCTACAAATGATGGGTCCGTCAGAGTCAGAGGACGGCAAGCACTCCTCCGATGTGCTGGTCGTGTTGTCCTTTAGTGACACGTGGCGACCTCCGGTGAACTCTAGTAACACGCTCATGGAGTGACTGCAGCTTCTTTAGTATGCTAGTGAAGAGGTCTCCTTTATAGCATCAGAAAGACAATGATCATGAGCACGGAAAACCTCGGTCACCTGACATCGGTAGTGCTTTTGCCAGAAAACAGAGAAGGTTGAAGACATTTTGTACTTCAAGGTCAATCAAGATGTGGAGGAACTCAAGCTTCAGGGGTAAACTTACAAGTGCAACAGCTTTGTGGAGGACAGCACTGATGTATCTGTAGGCGTTACGGAAGCATCATGGCATCAGCATTGCCATCAAGATCTTGTTGGTAAAACACGTGGTTTCCACAATTCCCTATACCACAAACACTATCTGGACTATTGGAGATGGTAGATGAAAACTACTGGACTCGTATAACGTCTATTTATAAAGAAATGCTAAACTTTCAAATGTAAATGTGATCTTATTTTAGCATAATTTGGGATTTGAACTTTCTAACTTACATTAATATATATCTGCGTACAGTATAAAGTTATGCATTGACATAAATATTCAGGATAGGGACGTGTTGTGAAATAAGTAGAGAAAAGACACGCGTTGATAGTGTCTTAGATTTCTACAGGCATAACATACCTTAATTATCTCAATGAGCGCCGGGGCGCTCATTTAATTTTCTACCTTTCAGAAGGG
>PUGI020000385.1:0-10372 GCA_008930755.2 Alatina alata | reverse complement strand
CACTTGAGAGCTCGGACACGTTCCACACGTTTACGGTGGACGTCTATTTCCTAGTAGCTTTCTTCTGCTCTTCGACACCCACCAAATTAGTGTCTTTCATCAGGATGTCTATGTAGGTTACAGCTCTTCTTCTTACTTGCCTTTGATCGATTGTTGGCTGCCATAACATAAGTTTTAAACCAATTGTTGGTGGTGTATAACACAGTGTCCTGGTAGCTTAAATCTCCTATACCCCACTTCTGAGGACACTGTTTTATCCACTTTTCTTTCTATAACACATAAAATGCCATGCGTAGCGTATTTTTATAGCATCCAATGTGCTGCTTTTCCGTAGGCTCGTTCATATTCCAGGTTTCACTTCCGTACAGAAGAAATATACTGTGGCAACAAAACAACATTTCTAAATAAGCTCTTTTTCTATATTCTTTTCATCTCATGACATGCCCTTTTTGCATTTGTTGCTTTTATTGTTGAGTCGCATGGTACATTAATAAACATAATTTCAGTCGGCATTAAGACGCATTCCTACTTTAGTGTGGTATGTTCTATGTTGGTGAGCATTTCCTTTACATTATCAATTTTCTCTAAAATAATTGCATTGTCCTCTGCAAAGTCTGTGTCAGTTAGGACTAGCAGTCAGTGTGGACGATTCCTTTTACCTTTGACCTTGAACCTAAGTGCTTCCTTCTCTCCTGTGATGACGTGCCACGTGTAGTTAAACACAATAGCAAAGAGATAAAGTGAAAGTGTGTCTCCTTGTAAAACGTCTGCTTTAATTTAAAAGAAATCATTTTTGTCATCTGGTCTAACAAGATTTGCTCTCGTATTTTGATATATCAATTTTACTCATTAATCTTTCTGGAAAGCTTTCGTTAGCATCCATGATTTTCGGGAGCTTGGGTAGACTGGTAGAGTATACGTTCAGTGACAATACGGACTAAGTCTTACTCACTTTAAAACGCCAAGTTAAATCTATCGGCTGAAAAAGCAGAACTCAAGATTGTGAAGAACTGGGGCCTTGATTTTCCACATTTACGTCTTATGTATTGAAGCTCGGCGCCATAAATATTATTACGAGTATTGCAGACTCGATTTAGTTCTTCCCTGAGCGCAGTCAGCGTACATTGTCGTCCCTATTTCCGTCGGACCGGATTAAGTAAGTATATTTACAATCTGCTCCGTAATTTAAATTACCCATTTTTATAATTTATTTTATAGCAAGGTATCGAGTGACTTTCAACATTTTTACAGCCATATAATCTTTGCTTACTGATTTACTTCTTTTTATATTTTATTCTGCATGTTTCCTTTTTTTCGGTGTTATTCGAGGTCCATCTTCATAGCTTACATGGAGGTATCGCTTCTACTTTCTCTCGAATAGTTGTACAGGACTAATCCTTTTATCTCCCTATTATCTACGTTACCCAACACTATTTGTTGGTCTTTATTCTAATCCTTCCACATGTTTAAATTGTTTGTGCTTCTATCTTTCCATTGGCTTTATGCAATCTTTGCAAATTAGCTTATTCCATTCCTAATACTTACTTTTTCTCATTTGATTAGCTGATTTTCTTTCCTCTATCCAATCCAGAATATATTCTGTGGTTCAAGGGTTTTTTCTCTTCTATATCTCATTGAAAGTATTTCATTATTTAGTAGCTTTTTATAGTATTCGCCCTTATTTTTCTTGGCACACATATCCCGATCTGTCCTCACTTCTTGATCTGTGTATTTTTTGTTACTTTCACACTTGATGAGCTTTACTTGTTGTTCTTGATGGTTTTCCAGCGTAAAGAATACGTCATACACAATCTTTTGCCATGATAGACAGTTGAGGGCTAACGTTGGAACGTTATGCTAGCAAATCTTAATCAGAGCAAGGTCTTTGTTGGCAAAATCAATCTATCTTCGACGGGATGAGTGACGAGTTCCTCTTCAGTCATGGCTTGGTGGATGAAACTCTTACGCACCGGAAAAGTGTCCTGTATGCCGGTTTTAGGTTGACTAACCGGCAAGAGACGCCTTTGAATGATGAGACAGAATACTTAGGATTTATAGATGTGCTTGGGAATGTAAGAATTTCTCATAAAATTTAACCACTTAATTTTTTCAAGGCCACGAAGGTACCTCATAGCGAATACGTTTAGCTTGCTGACTTGTTAGGTAGTGAATAATCATGTTTCGGAACTATACAGAAGGACTGAAAGGATTAAAGTATTTAAGATCTTCTTTGCTGTTCTTCTGTAAGTGGTCTTAGGATATCAGAGAATATTGGACAGTCATTGCAATTTCCCAATCCTGGCTGAAACCCGTTATCTATGGAACCGTCTGATATTCTGATAGAATCAAGACTCGTAAACTCACTGACAAGCTCGACAGTTTCGTTGTCGATGCTAATGTGCTGCTTTCGCTCGTTTGACATACACTATTGACGTTTTCTCCTTCCACTTTTAGGTTGAAATGAAGTTCAAAGAAGCCATAATACGTAGAAATGCTTTATACCGCTGCAGTTCAATGGCATACAGTGATATTGGAGCATCCAAAGTTGAGCAGCCTGAGTTGGATAAAGACAGTGGAACAAGAAACGAAAGCAATTTCCAAGGGGAGTCATCAAGGTAAGAAATGTTATTTTTCATGAAAGAAAAGTATTCTAAGCCTGCGGCTGGACTAAAATGCTTGGGACCTAGCGCTTATCTCCTAGAGGGTAGAATTATCTTAAAGCTCTGTCTCATATCATTTTGATTCTTATTGTATTGATCCTGTTCCTTTACTAGTTTTTTGCCTTCGTTTTCAAGTATTTTTTTCAGACTTTCTAAGGTAATTTATTTTCTTACTCTTTGTTAGCTGCGTTCTTGACTGCTTTCTTAACTTAAGAGACGATAAGTCATTATTCTACATAAATATTAAGGAGTAATGTTTATGACCGCAATTATTCCCCACTTGCTGCAGATCCTTCTTTCCATTGCCTAAAATCAATGCCAGTTCTCCAGGTATCTCTATCAAAGATATTAATTTACTCGACCAATTTAATTTATTTACTCGGCCAACCCATTACAATATTAACCCATTAGAATAATAGTTAATTAAACTTCATCTGGACCTATTATAACACCTTTTAATTTGGTATTTAAATTTTAGGTTCACAATGGACCTATAAAAACGAATGTATAAGATGAAAAATCAATGTTTCCACTGGCTTTAACTTTATTACCGAATGTCAAAATACTTGAGACTTTGCCTTGTATGTCTCTACTTTTGGTTGAGAAAAGCCTGGCAAGCCCTAGTAATTTGACGTTTGTAACTAGGATGCTTGATTTCTATTTTACGCATAAGTACTAACAAGGACGTGCCATGATTTAAATACTTAACGCATGTGACAAAATAGACATCCTTTGTTTGCGTTTTGTCGCAGTGACATGCACCACGCCCCTAAATTAATGTGTTTCTGGTCTTAAACTTTTGTGCCATCAATTACTCTTGTCATCCCAACTCAACAAAAAGTTACTCCAGGTATGATGGAACTTTCTTAATATTTTTCGGGAAGATTTTGGTAAGAACAGTATCAAACCTTGCCCGCACCAATCCGGTATCCTATTTTACAGTTTACAAACTGTTACTTAAATTCTCTCAGAATTTAACTAACTTTATTTAACAGAATTGTAATTTTGGTGTAAAAGGGAACAAGGGGCTATTTCTAATCACATCATTTCTGGCACCACATGTTCCAAATTCTGACAATAAGGGCAACTGTCATCCTTAATCAAATTCTAATGTTTAATGTGTGCTCTTTTTAGATTCCTTTAAAACACCTGATTACCACCACCTGCACAAGGCCATCTGGTATGAAGGGATAAGCATTTGACTGAAGTAATTCACGTTACTTCACATTTAGCTGAAGTGACTACTTTTATGTTAATCAAAAATGGGAGTAACAATTCTTATTAAATGTTACAGTCAAAAAAGAAAGTAACTCGGGAGATAAAGCAAAGTTATCCACCTCTGGCTACTGTCTTTTTGTGGGATTGGGATGAAAGAACTATGTAATTTTGCAAAATTTTAAGGCTTTTCATTCACTGACCAGACGTCCCTGAGGACTAATTGCTATATTTCTTGTGATGGTTCAATTGTGATTAGCAAACTGAATACATCTATTTTGTTTCCTTTGACAGTTCTGACAGCAATGCCGATAGCCGGCTGAGACTTCAACAGTCTCCTCCTCATGTAAACGTGATACCATCGCCTCGTTTCCATTTATCCAAGCACATGCCATATCAAGCGTGTCTCTCGTGTCCAGTGGATCGTCCAGAGAGAAGAAATCAACAGCCTCCACCTATGAAAATGTGCAATTCATGTCATCAGCCTATCCACAGAAATGCTCCAGTGTGTCCCCTGTGCAAAGCAAAGAGCAGATCCAAGAATCCAAGGAAATTGAAAAGAACATTTGAGAATGGAAGCAGAGTGTTCTAATATGGGATGTTTCTTGCTCTTGTAATGATTGTGAACCAAGGTCTCCATATTTGCGAGCATCACCCAGAGAATAGAAAGTGCTCTCTTCTATATCTAAACACTCAGATACGGACCTGAGTGGAATAACATATTAGCCTTCGAAATATAATTTATTGAGATGTATAATATATCTCTGAGTGAATAGTAAATCACTTTTGAGTAACTCATTGTTTAAAATGTCATCTCCAAATATTTAAGGAATAATGTTAATTTACTGGAAATTGCGAGGCAACCGAGTATTCAATTGTTCGTTAACTGATAGGGTTTTCAGTAAATAGTAGCGAAAGCACCTGAGAAGGCATGAAGCACTCGTATCCTTCATGTATTTTTAAGGTATTTTCACTTTGACCCACTGTGCCTTTGAAACATAGCTACAAGCCATCTGTCAGGCTTCTAGAATTTCCGTCTTTTCATGTTCCTTCACACGAACCAGTTCAACAGTATATCTACGGTAAGAAACGGGAATCAAAACTGCCTCGTGGCGGAATCAAAAATGGATCGATGGTCTTACAGGCAAGTCTTTTACACCACTTGACCGATTCATATCTCAATGAAAATAAGTATTTGCTTAGCTTTTTGCTAGCAGTGATTTTCTGAGGTTAATATTGATTTGCTTTAGTAATCCCTGTCTTTCTACATCACAAAAATTGATACAAAGGCGTGCCAAAAACAGATACTTGTTTGACGTCAACAACGTTGGAGAGAAACAATTTTAGAACTTTTGGTTAATTTCAAAATGTTTTATCGTGGCACTGTTTGAAAACAGAGAATTGAACTGGTGGCCAGCATGAAAAAACATGAAAAATAGTATTGCTGATATGCTTTTAAAATTTCATTTTTGAAATTTGCAGAGAATGACCTTTTCATAAGAGTTGTCTTGAAATTGAAATTAAATATACGTGAAAATAGGCTAATATCATGCAATATAATTAAAATTGAATAAAGTATCCACGTTCTCTTTTCAAGGACACCTTTTCAGAAAGTTTTCTTGAAAAATTCTCAGGAAAATTCCACTCTCGAAGGGGAATGCTTGCCATAAGAAAATTTCTTGTTAAATTAAACCTCGTGAGCACAATTCAAACGATTGGGAGGATGCACGAATTACTTAATTATGATAAGTTTAAGTGATATTATCATGCTTAAGACCAAGAAGGAGTTGACTGTACACGGTGTTACCGGCAGGTTTGAAACAGTGGTCTGTAGTTGACAGTGGGTTGCTTTTGGCCTTGTTACGAAAGTGAAAACTAAAAACTTTTAAAATTACAATGAAAAGTTTTTAGTTTTTAGAGGGCAGTATAATATTTAAATTCTCGACAATAACAATCTCAAAGCACTTTATATACAATAAATTGACACTGACCCAGGGAAAAATCCATTGCGTCAAACGTCAATTCCACTAAAATCTATCAAAAAATTTTTTTTGTAATAGAGTTGATACAACCCACTAAACACGTTAAATTTCCGAAATCGCCGTTATTACTATCTTTCACTATTTCTTCATATTATTAGAAAGCTTATTCATGAGTTTGAAAATAACTCTGACGAATAACTAAAACGCGCGGGTATTAAAAGTACTTTAAGGTATTGTTTTGAGAAAAAAATTGTTCTATAGACTCAAAGAGAGGTCTTTTATGAATTAAAAACAAACAAACAAAAAACAAGAGAAAAAAGGAAATGAAAAAAGATTCCAGACAATTCCTTATTTTATGGGTTGGCTTTATGTGGCTCTGCTTAAATCGAACTACTTGACATAAAACTTTCAAGTTTTACATTTGTTGATTTATTAAAGTCGATTACAGTTCAGAGGTCAGATATTAAAACGAGGAAGTTAGTAAGGTAATAAGTTACAAGATGAAAAATGAGTAACTATTTAAGTGCAAAAAGTAACATGATATTTTGAGGTTCACGCTAGATTTGTTGATAAGGTATCAGGGGGAGGGAAAGCTTTTTTAATTTTTAAAAGATATTGTATATAGCTTTGTCGATGCTTAAAATACAGTGGTAACTCTACTATTCAGTTCTTAGGTAAAACAATATTTTATCAGGTATGGTCTGCTAAGTACAAACGATCAATGTATCACCCTTATTCCATACATTATGTTCTTTATAATCTCAGTTTGAGAAACCATAACTTTGATATTATTGAGTAGAATATATGTCCCTCGTTTCCCGTCTTTCCCGGGGGCCATTACGTTTACGTAAAATGCGGCATTCTTCCCACTTCGTTGTTAATAAATGCAATTTTAACTCCTAATATTACATTGCCTTGGACTTCATTTTTAGGGAGAGTTGAAGAGTGCATCCTAGTTTGTATATTATAAGTAGCAGTTACTTATTTACTTTATTTAAATGTTTACTTTATTCGCTCGTGACCTGATTAAAGAGCGATCAATAAAGACGGACGGCACTTATTTCAAAGAATATTAGCTGAAATATACTATTACCATATTAATTAAATTGTATTTTGTGAAGAAAACATTTACTTGATATATGGAGCCACCCGCTTATTGGAAGAAACAAATATCTTTCTTGGTATGTTCCTCTAAATATGTGATGGGGATGTGCCAACTTATAAAGTATATGTACGACCTTTAATTCTATGCTGTCGGTTGTTAAGTAGATTAAAAGTACTGCGATAGTTATAATGGGTCCACAGAGTTACTATGGAAGGCAAGATAGCCAGCGAGAATTTGCATGGGCTTAAATACAGGTCATACATATCTTTAGTCCAAATGTTTCTGTCTTTCCTGGTACTAAGCTTCCGGTATCGCTATTATCACATGTAGTTTTGGCGCTACAATATAGCCGAATGAACCAAATCTGTGGTATGTAAAACTACAATTCCATTGAGTTGGAAACATGTATCAAATACCGGTGTAACAAGCTATAAAAAGAAAGCAGACAAGTAGCTGCTTCTATGAGTTCCCTCTTAAAATATAAGACATTTGCACCCCAATTGATTTCAGTCTTTAAAATGGAAAATTGCCCCCCCTCCCCTCTCTTCGCCGTTGGATCTATACATATATAACAGATAAGTGTATTTTAATTCTTCCAGTCATGTGTACAGTTCTGTCAGTTCTTCCTTAGATCGAATCTCACGATTCTGAAAATATTAAAGGTTTTAATAAAAACCAGAAAGGTCTTTATTCAAAGACACCATTTAATAGATTAATGAGTAAAGTAATCAATTGCTGTCTTAAATTATGTAAGCTGTAATAATTTTGCAATTAAATAAATGTTGCCTTGTATTATGGGTTTATGCCTGCTCTTTGTCTCTCTTCTTAATATCAGTTTCACCCTCAAAAGTAAGGTCGTTGCGCGAATTGCCACTGTACTACCTAATTGGCACTGTACTACCTACAATAACTATCAACATCTTTGCAATTTGCAGCAAGATGGAAGAGAAAATGCAGCGAAATTTCCAGATAAAGGAGACAATATGCATTGGTACATTTAAACCAGTATATTACTGTTAGGCGACAGACAGAAGATTCTTAGTTGCTATGGAAAGGTGACTATTTTGTGCAAAGGAGGTTACCCCATACGTAGGTGGCTGTTCTATGAACTGTTGGTTGCTGTATACACTAGGGGATGCTCTATGGACTAGTGGTTTCTGTATTCCCTAATGGCTGTTCTGTGGACTGGCGGTTGCTGTATGCACTAGTAGCTGTTTTGTAGACTGGTGGTTGCTGTATGCACTAGTGGCTGTTCTATGGAATAGTGGTTCCTAGGTGCAACAGTGGCTGTTCTGTAGACCGGTGGTTCCTGGATGCACAAGTGGTTCTTTTGTGAACCGGTGGCTCCCAGATGCACAAGTGGCTGTTCTGCGGACTTGTGGTTCCTGGAGACACTAGTGGCTAAAATGTGGACTGGTTATTTCTATGTGTACAGATGGCTTTTAGATTGAATGGTTATTGCTGTATGCACTAATGGATGCTTTTGGGGCTGGTGGTTGCTCTATACGGGTTAGGTACATGGTTTGACTGAACATACTATACCTCAGACGACAGAAACGTTCCAATGGTAGGGCAGAACGTACTCACCTCCGAATATTTAAGAAATTCCTTATTTAATGAAAGGACCACTCTACTTTAAACTTGAAATGGAACAGATTTAGTAGAATTTCATCGAAAAGCTTTAAACAGCAAGACCTTATGTGTAAAGAGAAAGATAATTTGTTGCTAAATTGGCCAAGCTACTGATCGTGTGGCACAGAAGACAACTCTATATCACGATAAATTTAAAGGAAAAAAGCGCTGTTGATAGGTGACCGTCATTTGGAAGCAATGGACAGTACTGTGTAATTTTACATGTGACCTCTCCTCAATGGTATGACGGGGCTGGAATCATACTCCTTTAAAACGCCAACTTCAAAATAAATAAAGGATAGCTGGAACTCATAATCTTTAAAATATGTTATGGCGATTGTATTCTTATATATTCGTTGGGTCTTTTTCAATATATCATGGAAAGCTATAGACACCTTTCAAATAAGATAGCGACGTTTCTTCTACAAGCAATTCTTGTAACTTAAATGCCTGTTCATTCACACGAGCAAAATGTGGTTAACTACAAACAAACTTACTTTTTTGAAAACAAACTACAGATATAGGCCTTTTCCTATTCTCGTAGCAACAAAAATAACAGTTGCGAGGCAACAGGACTGTCATGCGTCGTAGACAGTAGGGTTTCTATATCAAATCACTTAGCAGCAATTGATTCGTCGTGTGTTACAGTGTTATGAACTGCAGTGCAGCAATGGAACGTTCGCAACAGCAAAAGGTCAGGTGGGGGGGTGAGATCCAACGTATTGGCTCAGACAATGTGCGGGAGAATACTGTATTACAAATACGGTTTGTCACCATAAATAAAACAAACAGTGTGTATACCCTAGGTACTCACTTTTTTGGCTATTGCGAAGCAGAACAGGCGATAGATTTTAGTTCCTCTTTACGAAGGAGAAGAGCTCAAGAGTCTCCAGACTGTTCATCTTTCTGCAGAAAGAGAAATCATGCCGTTAGTGCGTGACAGCAGCGGGATCACTAATCGATTAGTATCATTGGGAAGTGTTCTCTCAAAAGTCCTATAATTCATAGTCTCCAGACCATCCTGCGGCACATATTAAAGAACGAAATCCTTATTTTTTTCCACTGATTTCAGAAAGGAATACGCATGTGAGTCACAACTTCTACTAACTGTAACCAGCCTCATAAACAAACAAGAGAAGAAATAAAGAAAGATTTTGCAGTACTACATCCCCCCCCCCCCCTCCGCTTTTGGCGCAATATCACTTCAAAGTTTAATGAGATAGTTTCACCATTATGGCATTCAAAGCAAACTAAACATCCTGATCAGAACATTTAAGTGAACCAGGACAATGTAGGTAGTAGTCGGCGAAAATATATCGTATAAAACGTACGTGACCTACGATGTCCCACAAGAAGCAACTGTCGGACCATTGCTGTTCCTCTTGACCATATAAGTCTAGGAGCCACCATTTACCTATTTACTTATCACTGCTTAGCCTACAGGAATATCCAATCGCAACAGGAACAAGCAATTTTCCGTAAATGTGGCAGTGCAATTTGATATCTCTCACTTTCACAAGGACATACTAAGGGTGAAAAGAGTCAATAGGAAATCTGCTCGATTTGTACTGAATGACCAGGACAACAAGCAGAGTCACCCAAATGCTGAACTAACCCACGTGATCCTCCCAAGATTTAATGTAAGAGAATTTAAGATTCAACTTTATGTTTAAAATAGTGAAGGGTCATGTGTCAGTGGTATCTTTTTGACTTGTAACAGCTATTTATTGTTTTACACACTTGGAATTTTATCTTACTATGAACATATTTTAACTCTC
>PUGI020000381.1:0-10408 GCA_008930755.2 Alatina alata | reverse complement strand
ATCTATTTCCAAAATTTTCTATGATATTCCAAATCCTCTCTCAATTACAAATTGTTCCATTGTTTTATGTTGAAAAATGGGCCATGTGATTACCAGCGTACCTCAATTTCTTTAACAGACCGTAACATGGCGACTGAAGAACATCCGGAGACACCAGAATCGACAGTAGTATGACCTCGATCAAATTCTTGACAATGTTAGGAAGTCTTTTACAGGATGACGTTTTGAATCTTAAGATCCAGTTCATTTCTGATAACAAAATAAGTGATATGATCGGTTTTGAGCATTTACTTCGCACCGAATGTAGCAGAAAATTCAACTAAATCGCAAGTCTCATAAAATATAACAGACTAGAGACTGGGTTCTCTGCTTCAGATGAGGAGACATCCATTCGTAGAAGACTTAAATTCGCTTGTCTTAGTGTTCTTGGAAAAAGGACAAAGATGATTATTTTACGAGGAAGACATTCAAAACGTCACTGTTCATAGTCTAACTGTGTAACACTTGAGTAAGTTTGTGATGTCAATCCAATTCACTCAGCTTAATATTTTAGACCACAGATAAGTTGGCCTGTTGACAGACCACGATTTCACATTTAATTGGTGCATATACTTTCGCATGCTCCAAAATACCAATACTTATTTTTTCCCCAAAAATTAGTCTAGAATCCTACAATTGGACCATTCATAAGTGATATCTACTATAATTCAAAGATCCAGCATTAAATTAAATTTTTTAAACTTTTGTTTACATTTCAGTAATGTCATCATTAACATGAACAAGTCCTGTACTGAAATGCATGCAACCCCAACTTTTAAATAATAATAGAGTATAGAGTGTGCATTTCTGCTGACAAACGATGTCCGAGAGTAATACTCATCTGTGTCCATAATATATATTATCAACATTAATCTGCCGGCGCTACTATACTTCCGTACCCCTTCCACCTCAAAATTATCGATAATGTATTCTTTTCGAAATAGAATTAAGGGGGAATTCTTAGATGCCATTTGGCGTAAGATGCTATGTAATTGAAGTAAATTAAGGGCTGGTGCTAACGTTTTAATTCAACATATATAGCTTTGAATATACCCTTGTATGCACGTAGTGATTCAAACCCAAACACAAGAATTGTCTTGTTCATCTCGGGTTCCCTTTATCCTGAAGGGGGTACATGCTATGCATCCTGACAGAGTTGACAAACTTGTTCAATCAATTTAATGCAGCAAGTGATCAATCGAGACAGAGGCAAAGACAATACATTTTCTAAGCACTTTTCTTTTAGAATTTTTGAACCCCAAACAGTTTGCACTAACATGATTAAGGAGCACAGTACAATACCACATTTCAATTTAGAAGCTTTAAATATCTTAATTGTTACATAAAGATCATCTGTACGAAAATTTCCTGAATATTGATTATAACCTTGTTTTTTCCAAGGAGCTACCTTTTAAGCTTGTCGGGTATAATAAGTTTTCATTGATCTGTTCTAAATATGTAAAAAATTACAAATTAGTTAACATTTCAAGAAAAAACTATTAGAAAACTAAAAAAGGATATTAAAGTACGTGTAAATACAAATGGGTTTGATTATACTGTAATGGAAACAAGGTTAACCCTCAAGTTAACTAAACGTTATCATTATCTGTTAATTAATTACAATGTAATTAGGTAACCAATCAAATACTAACAAGAATGACTAATGCAACTTCTTCTCTTTTATTAAACAATCACCTTCTACTTCTTCCTATTTTATACTTTGATTAGTTGCTCTAATTTATATTTAGGTTAAGAGAATTGGTAGAGATTGGCATAACTCTGGAATCTATGAGCACTGTCGTAGAACCCAATAATAAAAATTTGAGATGAGAACCTTAGTTTCTTTAATAAAGGGTTTCTTGAAAGCGCTGTCAGTGAGTTCCCCCAGAGCTGATAGAAGATAATGCTCATGACAATACGAATATCCGGTCGCAAACTCGACGATCAGTTAGAATTGATTCTGGAAAAATATAAGTTATATGTACTTAAATGGCATAGGCAAGCCTTCATTCGGCATTGGATAAGATTGGGATGCAGAGTTGGTATTAATCTACATGTTTGGTCAGTAACAAAAGTGAAACTAGTTTGAAATTTGATAAGAATACTGTTTAACAAAAGTTTTAGGAATGCCCTGCACTATAGCACATGTGTAGATGATAGCTTTGAATTTATTCATATTCTATCCTCTCCTTTTTGATAAACCTTTTTGCCACTCTCAATAGGCACATTATTATAATTACATATAGGTACATTATTTCTTAGCATGATCTATCAAGCAATCTCCTATTTTCCTGTCAATCTGGCAGCAGCATTGACAAGGTCTCTCTATTTCTGATGGACCTCCGTTTTCCTAACCGTTCCTCCATTTCGCAGCTTCTCAAGTCGCGAATATCATCAAAATGTTGTCTGCTAAACTTGCCTCGACGGCATTTTCCCGATTGATATCCTCACATTACATCCTGAATTATGTTGTCTTTTCTACAGGCGTTGCAGAAAATATGCCAATTTTGGTATTTTTATCCGAGAAGGAAATTCATTATACACTCTCAATTCATTTAGGATTGGTTCCTTTGTCTTCTTTTCAATCTATCCAGTCTGGAGCAATGTTTCATGGCTCCACATTTCTCCTGTCTTATGCAAACCTGAAAGGCATGAATTGTCCAGTATTCACACCCACACGTGAATACCAGCCATATCAGTGTCTTCATTAAAACCTAAAGTATAACATCCGGTTTCACAATTTGAAGATTACTTGTTATACTGCAAAACTCTAATGGATAATGTTTTAAAACGAAAACAGCGATGTTGATAGGAATTCCCTACGGCTAGTCGAATATAGTTGCAATTTGTTTGGAGATATGAAATGCTTGCACTCATTTCATAAGTGATAAATGTATCTAACTGGTTATGGAAATGACCATTTTTGTAGAAGATAACTTTCTTTATCCAAATCAAAAATGCACAGTTTGTTCCAGACCTCCCCTGACATTCTAAGTCAAACTGGAACAGTGGTCATCCTGTATCGTAATGCAGATGTTTAAATACCATGACAACAAGCCATTGCCAAGTGGTGATGCCCTTTGTTTTGATTGTATCGTTAAGCATTTTGATGATAGTGGTTAGAGTCTGATTTGAAACCATTAATTAGCTCTTTGAAAAGATTTTGGCTTTTGATATTAATAATTAAGATAATCGATGATAACATCATTTCGAACGTCTGTCCTGGTTGCCATTATATGTTGTGTGTAAACAGCAAACGAATTTTAGAGATATGCAAGGATTTATGTCATAAAAATAGAATCCAAGATCATTTAAATAAATATGGGGAGAGTAAATTAAGGTGATAGATATTGTTAAAGGCCTTGTCCACCCTAAGGAAAGAGATTAATAGATATTAACTATACTTTAGCAGCACGTCAAGTGAGCATGGAAACGGAATTTGTTTGTCCTATTTGTAAAAACTACTTTACGTCTCCAGTTATTCTTAGCTGTTCTCATAGTCTCTGTCTTCAGTGTGCCCGAGATGTTTTCGAAGCTGAAGGAAAAGACGAGAAGTTGTGGACAAAATGGGCAGAGGACGAAACCTTGGAGGAAACGACAAGACGAAGGAAAGCTAACTGCCCTCTTTGTGATAAGCAATTTGTTCTTCCAGTGCAAGGAGTAATATGTTTACCAAGAAACAGGGTGCTTGAAAGGATAATGTGGAAATGTGTCAATCAAAGTCAAAGACATAGTAAGTTAACAACCTTTATAATTCTGAAACATTCACTTGATGTAGATGGCGATGAGTTCCTGTGGCGACATCAATGTATTTAAAAACCTTATCTTATCCGAATCCTTTTCGGCTTAGAACATTGTTGACATTTGGTTTGGATAACGTATCCAATAAAACTCAGCTTTTCCGGCAGTTTTAATTTAGATTTAAGTGATCGTGTTAGCAAAGCCCATATTTTACAGTAATTAAATAAAAATGTCTTGACAATAAAGACTTTAGCTTTCCTATTTATGATGATCGTATCTAATGATCGTCTAAATGGTCAAATATGCCAGTCCAAATAATTTGCTTTCAAGAGCACTATCTTGTATCATTTATATGTGTAGCATTATCCCATTTGTAATACGTTCTTGATATTGTCAGAAGGCCTTGTTTTAATCATATTCCATAAAGTTCTTTGCAAAATCTACCGTTTTGTAAAAGAAACTTACGAAGTTAATGGATACTCTTTCTAGAGCCATCCATATAAAATTTTTGTGAACAGTTTGACTTTACTGTTTCTATGCCGATCTGTTTAAGAAAGCACCTGCTAACAAGATGAAATTATATCAAATACCCTTTTAACGTATTGATAAAACTTATCGGCTGTTGCATTATTCACATTACATATTAAATTATGTTACATTACATAGCCTTTCACTCTATCTTCTGTTACATGCTTTTCTTTGCATAAGAAACGATTTCATAAGCACGACAGACGTGGGATGGTCCAAATAGCTGGTACCTCCTAAGGACCACCCAGACCAATTTAAGGATCGCAAATATGGTGTTTGTTTAGAATATTTAATCTCTTTCCATGAAGTATAATACAGTAATATTAAGGAAGATAGTAAAAATTTAATGTCTGAGTGTATGTTTGCATGTTCCGCAACTCCTCCTAAACGGCTGGAAAAATTTTTACAAAACTTTGTATGGATACTCCCTATGGGTCTGGGATGAGAACAGGCAAAACAATCATGAGGGCTGGACTGCGGGATCCTAAAAGACCCACTTAGTTTACTCCCCAAGACTAGGGGGAGAGTCCTACAGAGGATACCCCCAAAATCAATTGAGAAGTTGATAATAAAAGTCTTCACACACAAACACACACAAACACACACACATACAAATTCCGGTTAGATCCAGATTAGTGAGGACATTTACGAGTATCTTAGGGGATGGTAACGAAGGGGACGGTAGGTGGACCGTTCTGCTTGTAATATTATTGACGATTTTTAGACTATAACTCTTTTGCACTATTCAAACACTTTTCAGAGAATGAGGTGAGAAAAAATTAACTAATGCTGCCTTATTTTGATAGATGTTTGAACCTTTGTTTTTGTTCTTCAATATTCTATTGGCTTTTGTACCCTTATCTCCGAAAATTCCCTAAAGGTTACTTACAGGCGATTCTAGACTTATATACTTTCCACAATCTATGTACCATGTAAACACTGTTTTAGAATGGAACCATAAGATGTTAAAGAAAAAGGAGGTTCTCCTAACCTTTAATGCAGCATATACAAAGCATGCGAGGCAATGTAATGACCGGTTTAGAACCAAAACTAGAACTTAAGTATATGCAGTTCAAGTAGGGTGCACCTACTATACTAGGGCAATGACACTGTATCCCCTTTCTACGAATGAATGAAGTCAATTACCAGATAGAGTATTTATCAGATATGACCACTTAATCATGCTTCTATAAAGCAAGCAATGTAAATAGAACTGAAATTTAAATTCTTGTGAGCACTATAACATGGCTACACACAATTTTCGTTTAATCAACAACTTTATAAATAATAAGAGCAAACAACCTCTAAATTAATCAACTGCATTACAGACGGACAATTATCATCAACATTTGAAAATCTATCAAAAGAAATTTGTCGACCTTCCACAAAAGTAGACAAAACAATATACATACAAACTCCAGTTTGTTTCGGGCAGCATAAATAAGACAATTGTCCGGTCAAGAGAATTTGTGCTCTTCACTTTAAGACACTTCAAGGTATAAAATGTACACTGCTATCGATAGGAATTTTATTAGTAAGTGTAGCACTGTACTGCGTTTGAGGTCGTTAGCAACGAGGATCAAGTGATGCTTGGCTGTACGTTGTTTAATGTGACTATTTAGAAAGCTGAAGTCTATTGTTTTAAAACTTCAGTTCAATTGATAAGATTAAATTCTCATCACAGTATCAAAAACTAGCCCCGACTTTCCAGGAATGGGAGTTTCTGTAGGGACAAGGGAGTTGAGTAATTGAGCTCATTGTATAATCACCTACGTATACTGAGCAATTTGACCTTTCAATTTTGTACAACGAGGGTCAGCAAAAAATATTATTTTACAACCTTATTAATATTATTGTCATCATAATCATAATCATTATCATTATCATCATCATCATCATCATAATCATCATCATCATAACCATTATTATCATCATCAGCGTCGTTCTTCAGACTGCCCTCATCATTTTCGTTTTGCTATATACAGGACGAACACATAAAGAGATTTTCCTCTTTTCCTGGAGAGAATACTTCCAAATTCATGTAATGTGATATTAGACGTTTTATAATGAAATATATTCCTATAAATTACAGCCACACAAGACGATGTTTTGCTTTGCGACTTCTGTGAAAGTTACGCTCGTGAAACTGCTACATTAATGTGTAAACAGTGTGGATTTTGTTACTGCGGTCCATGCTTTGACTCAGTGCATCCAAGAAGAGGACCACTTGCAAATCATGAAGTTTCAGCCCCTAGAGTAACGCATGGATTCAAAGACGAGGACTACAAGTAAGCAAGATTTTAACATGAATTAAATACATTTGTATTAAAATACCAGAGTAATCTTGGAATTTAAAGAAACTATACAAAATATTATACTCTACGCTAATCTTGTCTTTAAAATAACGCAGTTAGAAACAGACGCATGTTTTTAAGAGTTAAAAAGTCTAAATTAAGAGTCTATTTGTTTTTAAAATAAAGAAAATGCTGCAAAAAATAATTATATTTAATTCTCATATGCGATTTTCTTCAGTTTCATCGTAAGATCCTCCACGTAAGGTGACATTTGAATCACCTTAGTGGCAGATGATGTCACTTATGGTTATGATACCATTGCCGTACTAAGAAGAGAAGAATTTCCGGTCACCTAATTCGATGTCCTTTTTCCTTAAATAGGGTGTAATGCTAATCTTTTTACTTTAGAAAATATTTAGTAAGGAAATTTAATTTAACTTGCAGATTTGCTTAGATTTGAACCTGGAGTAATAACTAAATGCAATACAATATATTGCTCGGTATGACTTGCATTCTACCCCAACTACCATAATGTGACTCTGAATACGGATTAAGGTAAGCTCTCTGATATTTAGCTGAAATATAGTCAAGGTTTCAGCTACTATGATCACTACTCGTTCGAAAAAGAAAGTAAGTTTTTATGTGAGTTAACAGATGATATGTAAATTGCCAGGCCGACACCAATATTGTTTTTGAGGATGAGTGTAGAAGGAATAGAAGAGGTAACTGTGATGCAGTGAGTACTGTATAGTCACCAGAAATTTATATAGTACCGTAGAGCATCACAACAATAGCATCCATGGCACTGGACGAACGTTTCTGCTAATTGCAAGTCTTTGCTGTGACAAAGAGAGCTAAAATAAAAACTGTCTGTACAGTAAAAACGTTTTGCAAAATGTAAGTCAATAGGTGTGAAAACCTTTTGTTGAGGTAAATGCATATTAAAGCAACATCATTTGAATTGTTATAAGCATTTTATTCTTTTAAATGTCAATATTTGTTGACACGGCTGATGCAGTAAATTGAGGAGTCATAAGCATTCTCTTAAGTACGTCTCAAGAGATCGTACTCCCGTCGTAGGGATTGTCAAGGATAAATCTGGTACATTTTGTCCCTTTTTCTACAGGTCCTTCTCTGCTTCCACCACAAATGTCACATTGTCAAGGAGAGATCTTCCCCGGGCACCCCTGTACTTACCTTTTCGTAAAAGGATTCACATAATACGTGGAATAGTTTTAAGAATGTAGTTTAGATATCGTTAGCACAAATCCATGTAGTTTAGATATAGCTATCACCGAATAACTTGAATAATTGCGTCAATGACATTAACAAGCTAGCACAAATACATAATTGCAATTATTGTTCCTTATCATCCTTCTGCATCGCTTCCATATTGCATAGGAAACGTTCTATATATTATTAACATTTTTTGAGATACATTAAAAATAGAGAAGTAAAATATGTGCTGACATCAGCACAATTGTAACTGCTTAGACGAAGTAAAGTGTTCTTTAAAGTACAGATTTACTTCAAGCATTTTTAAGAAGAGTTGACAAAGTGTTACAGATAGTTTGTTGGCAAGATATAGTAGTTTAAAACTTGAATCTAAATTAAACCATATTTGTGCTGATTTAACACAAAATGCTATTGTAGGCCAAACATTTGACGACGATGCAAATTTTTGATATCCTGGTAAAGAAGCGTCCATGCCAAAAAGCCATCTTTTACCTTATTTCGTAGTAGAGTGAATATTGGGGTAATTTGCACCTCCATCCATTTTTACTGTACCCATCCTAAATGCCTTTAATAGATCTCAGCATTTTATACGTATCTATGTTATCAAGGTTTAAATGAAAATATGATGCAATAACAAAAAGATTATTTAATGAGAGCACAGTTGGCAAAGGTAGTCTTTGATAACAAGGGAGTTAACTATTTCACACATGATTGCTAGTGCTGACGTCTCATTACTATTTAAAAGGCAATATTAGAGATAAACTCTCTCCCATATAGGCAAACTCCAAAATACGTAAGGATCCAAAAGTACTTAGATCTCTGTATTTGGATGGATTTTGACAAACACTTCTCTCTCTTGTCCTTACATAATCTCCTGTAATTAGAACATACAGTGAAGGCAATTACTGACTATAGGGAAGCTTCACATGTTCTCACAAACGTAACATATGTTTAACACATATTTTTCACGTGCAGGTGTCCTGTTCATCATGAAAAGGTGAATCTATTCTGTATCACATGTAAGATTTGCATCTGCTACATCTGCCAGCAGTTTGGGGTTCACCAAAACCATGACATCAAATTAGCGGAGAGTGCATTTGCTGAAACCAAGGTTAGTAACATTATCTACTTTGGCAGTTTCTTGTAATGTATCTAAATTATTACGATAAGTGTAATTTTTTAGCCCGTCCTTTTGGTCAGAGAGGTGCATTTCTCATAACTACAAAGGAGTTTCCAGTGACTTTATACTTAGTTTATCAAATCAAAGGTACTTCCACTATTTGGAGATGTTCTACGAAATATTTAAAGTTAAGTTATGTATTCAGGGCAAACTTATCGGCATTAAAGCAAAAGCAAATCCAAAAAGACACTTAAGAGAAATCATATCAGATTGTAATAAAACTGAGAATTCTGGCAATTCGTAATACTGCACTTAATCTTTGTCCCTGAAGGACAATTTCTAATTTATGTGAGCATTCTGCCGCAGGTGGAATAAGTAATCGACGATGGTGCTGATGATAATGATGATGATGATGATTCGTCATTGTCATTATGTCAGTTCCAATGGTTGCCAAGGAATTCAATATTTTTGGATAAAAAAGCGCTTGTTTACAAGGGCATGCGAGAAAGATGCTTTTTCTTGATTGGGGAGAGTGTATCTATGGGGAGGAGTCAAAAAGAGTAGAATTATATTCCAAGTGATATGTTGCCTGTTTTTTATACACGGCATTATTTAGGCTTTATATTTGTATTCCTTTTGTAATGTTACAATTTTAGTATATTATGTTGCTTAATTGTTGATTAGAATGTCATTCACTCTAATACCTGGTAATGTACGAGTTTGAAATCATCGCAGTTCTTGGTTGTATCAATGTCAAAAATTTTAAGTCTAAATAAATAAGATATTTTTGAATTTAAAGACACTAATAACGAGATTTTGAAATATCCATTCTCATTAATTTCTTTCTTTCAGTGTTAGTCATAAATTTAGTCCTACTAATTTGAGGTAATACTAGAGTTTTGGGTAGTAGTAATATCAGAGTAGTCAGCAGGCACATTGATTTAATATATGATTCTCAAAAGTGTACGTTACCACATACTTTGCAATTATTTATATGCCTCTGATATCGATTAAGGTTCAAAGCCGAAACACAATAAATATTAATTAATGAATTTCCCGCACCCACATAGTGGAGGAGACTTTGCGAATGATTGGCTTGAAAATTTCACACCTTAATTATTAGACCACGATAGTCTAATTGTTAGGTTGTTTGTTTACATATCATGACCTCGTGGGACTTTCGTGGGTTCAATTCCCTTCAGCTCGCAACGAATAACAAAACTTGCAACCTATTGTGGTAACGCTCCACTCTTGAGAATATTTTTATAAATGCAATGTGTCAACTGAGTACTCATATATGTATATATATTTCTTGTTACATCATGTGGATTGTAGCAAGTGATTTCTCGTCTTTAGTACCGTTGTTTTTCAATTTATTTAGAGTTAGAGTTTTGTCATATACCGTAAATGATCTAATAAACGCCCACTCTCTAATAAACGCCCCGTATCT
>PUGI020000380.1:0-10410 GCA_008930755.2 Alatina alata | reverse complement strand
TCCGGCCCGCCGAACCGTTCAATCCGGCCCGCGACTGGATTTCAAAATTGAGTTGCGGCATAACATCTCTATCACTCCTGGTGGTTTAATATGGTAAAGGTGAACGGAGCCTGACTCATAAAGTCTAAAGATGCCTTCAGGTTTATAATGAAATGAAAAAAAGTATAAATAATAAACATCAAATAATAATGTTATGCCAAAATTTGATTTTTATCTAATTTTTATTTGAGGTTCCGGTCTCCAAGGTGACTGTCCAGTGAAATTCTGGCCCTCTGACAAATATAGTTGGTGACCCCTACCGTAAGGTATCAAAAAAGATTAGTAAGTGTAGAGAAACCTTTAAGTCATGTGATCGCGATCACCATTCATTCAAGCGTTCTTTTGTTGTTATCCAAAGTAGTTGTTGTTAAGTAGGTGATCGGAGGTGAGTTATTCAGACTTCAGAAGTGGTAATTGAGAATTGACGAACAAGGAGGAATAGATCTGCGAAATTGAATCATTGGAACTCTTAACAACTCTTAACTCTGAACCTTATCTCTAGAACGCGCTGCCGTGAGAATGTGGGTCCAAGAGCACGTGGATTGCGATCTATTCTTATCTATGGCCGGAATTCTTACAGTTAGATTGATTAGATCAGTGGGATATGTAAGATTCGATAGTTTGGTTACGTAAATCTCAGATAATTCAATTACGTTCTTAAGTTCTATTAGATTGTTTCGTGATATATTTCTATAGCATAACTCTTAAACTAACCAGCGTACTGAATTCTCTTTACATTTTATGTCTTAACGCAAGAATTATTTGTTAATTTTTAAAAATATAAAGTCCTCAAGATATTGGAATTATTTCCCGAATATCAATCGGTGCGTGCCAGCATATTCCAAAACACTGTCTCGCTGTTTATGGTGTCAGATTCTACGCGTATAAGGCAGACACTAGTCGGTTTATTGGGATAGTTGTGCATATTTTAGGGGAATCCGCGATACTATCATAGTTAAAATGGTGACAATGCCGTTTCGTCTGCAGCTAAAAACAACAAAATGGGGCTGCCTAGCGGTTTTGCAACCACGGAAAATAATTTTCACAGGTACTGATAACAGATTTTCGTAGTTCGTTGAAAGGGCGAAATGATGCTTTGTAGTTTGTCATATTAACCAATTTGAGTTTGCTTTACCTTACAGACAAATCTGAGTGTCACCTTTTTTGTATCTGGTTACAATCATATTAAAAGAAACTAAGTAACCTGCGATAGATGCGGCAAATTTTATGTTTGAGAAAAGTACAGCTTTGTACAATTTTGTGCACCTTTATGCTTATTTCTGTAACTCTCACCAACAATTGTTTAAATCTATACAACATTTTAGAATTGTGAAAATTGTATGCCAGACTTCAGTCACGTCATGTTGTATGATTTAAACTCTCTGTATAGATCATCCTGAGCATCGCTAATCACAATAACAGCAAAGAAATGTGCAGATCCTTGAAGCACACTAAGCTGCGGGTAAAAGCGTTAAAACTGGTATGGTAGTCAGCATGATAATTTCAGTTTAAGGACGCAATAGAAATTTCTTAATTTACCCCGTTTCTTATAGCCATTTAAATCTATAAATTACTATCATTACTGTTTTACCCTAGAATGATCCCAAGTAGAATCGTCGCTTGGATTCCAGCTTTGTAAATCTTACAGCAGATTCTTATAGCCTTTAATAACATGATATATTTAAGTGGAGGATGGGGGCTTATTGAGGATTGCCTTTGCACTGAGGGCATTATTCAGATCACAGGAGCTTAAAAGGGTAAACCTGGTTCTTCCAGATCTTATTTTACTTGTGTTGTTATTAGAGCTTATAAAAGTAATAACATTGGAAAGTGATGGGCATGTAGGATATGGTAGAAAAAACAAGTGAGTTGCTATTAGGGGCCATCCAATGGTGACGTCTACGAAAATATTAATCATTTTGACCCATCACCTCTTGCTGTACTTCGTCTTGACCTCTAGCCCCCTCACTTAGCTTAGTGGTATTCCTTCATGCAACAAAGACTGTCAGCAAACATGGCAACTGACAGAAATGAGGTAAACAGAAACAAAAAGACATTATAAGCCTCGGGTCTAATAACAATCGTCTTCAATGACTTCTATAATAACCTCGAACATTAGGAGCGAACATTGGTCGCAAGTCAACTAATTCTCCTTCACTTGTTTCCTTCATAGAGATTATAAGACATTCAAGTTTATATAAAAAATTGAGACGTCTAAAGGCACAACTAACCCCCCTACACGAAAAAATGCATTAAATATGTGAAAGACCTAATACCCCCCTCTCTTTCCTCGTTGCCTGACGTCGTCAATGAATGGTCCCTTCCAATCATTTGAACATGCGATGAGGTGTAGAAATGAGGAAGTAGTAGTGGTAAAAATGGCAATGTACGTACAAAGTAGCAGCAGATGAAGAGGAAAAAAAGATGGAGTAATTGTATGAATGTAATTGTAATTGTATGAAGAAAGGTTTACATGTAAATATATCGCATTCGTCGTTCGTTACCTACCAGTGAGTGATGTTACACAGGGATTTATGCATTGACAAGCCACTGTTTAGTCTCGTCATCTAAACTTTGAAGTCCCGTTTTGCCATTTGTGGCAAGAAAGAAGTGGACACCACTTACAGTATTTGGTCGATACTTTGAGGGAGACCTCGGTCACACACAAAGTTGCCAGTTACACCAATTTTCTTCAGGAGAAAGACATATGAGATAGAAAAAGGTGGAAGTAAGCAACAAAAGCACCCAATTCTAGGAAAGTCTGGGACTAAAGCTGTTGAAAAGAAGAAGAAAAATAACTGGAGTACTTGAGTGTCTTTTTTTAAAGGAAGAAGCAGACAAAACAATGGACATTGCATATGAGAGGATCGTGGCTGGTTCTGAAAGAATTGGCTATGACAAGAATACCAAAGTGGATTAGACATATGGTAAGAAGACATAACAAAGACGTCAAACTTTCAGGGAGGAAATAAAGGAAATAATGGAATTCGGAAGAAGAGCACCAGTGGTAGCGTGGTGAGAAGGCTGCCGGACTTAAACAACACTGGGAATGGTAGAAGCAACCAATCAGTCAAACGACAGAGATAAGTAACATGATACAATCATGGTCACCACAACTTGGTGGAGTGCCACCCCAGACAAAGAAGTGCATCAATTCCCTTGGCTTTATGCATTAACATATCACACTTTAATTGACAAAACGTAGTTTGTCTGATAGGTCCCTAGATTACAAACAACATTTATTAGATATATAGTGAGGAGCCATGGCATAGAAATCAACTTAATTCAAAAAGTAATGCAGAATAAGAGGTAGTGTTACAACGCAGAGCTTTAGGACTGTCGGGTTTGACTGGCAGCCGCAAACAGCCTACCTAATAATGAAAGATAGCGTGATGACATTGACCCAGCAGCTCAGTAGAGCACAATTTGGCACAGATAATGGGGGCTACCCACCGTCCGAATTTTCCGTTACGCTTTAAGGTTAGTATAAATATTTTGGTTAGACGTATTTTTGATGTTTTATTAGTATTTTGTTAAGTATTTATTGGATGCACCTGGAATTAAAATCCTTAAATATTCAAAATAGCTGTTTTTATTTCTTTACCTCCAATATAACTCAATGGCATTCCAAATTTAATTAGTACAATGGTTTTTCGTCTTTCTTTCGAGGTACTCTCCTGAACTCAGACGAAGTGTGTGAGATTTTGATCATTTCGGCTTCTAAAGTGTCTTCAGGTAGAAGCAAAATCTCAGAAAATTAATGAAAGCTTGAAACACTTGTTGCGTCAAAATTTGTCTTATTCTGCAATGCTATAGTAAGGACAACTGCTTATCTCCAGGCATTGAAGGATGAGGTAAGGCGTACGGTTACATAACTAGGAGATGTATATTTACAGTTAAATACCATGTATATCTTCACTTCCTACTTCCTGGAGAGGTACCGTACAAACATTGATCCTCAATGATTGAGGCATAGGTTGTGTATCAATCTTATGTCCCCTTAACTTGCTCATATTTCACTCCTTAGCAACGCTAGGCTGTTTTATCACAGAGGGAATACTTTAATCGTGTCAAGTAAGATAAGTATCAATATTGGCTTTTCTTTAATTAATACCTGTAATCGTAATGCAATAATGATATCCCCCAATTAAAGAAGACGTATGCATTACATGAGCGATTACTTATAGATGGTCTTTTATTTTATATACCAGGTCGTGGATAGTTGTCTCATATTTCATCATTCTAAGTCAAATATAAGATATTTAAGTTATCTTTCCTGCTCAGTAGTTTAGCATTCCTTTGGAATGAAAATCCTTTCCTTGTTTGTTTGAAAAAACGACGATTTCTCGCGTAATTTGAGATGTACCTGAACCACAATTAGTCGGGATAAAATTTCAAGGTCGGTACTAGGAGTCAGGAGGCGTGAGGTCTCATCTCCAACTGGCACTAGTCCATGAACAATAGTCAAATCTCAATATCATACAAACGAAAGCCATTTCTGATTATTTTCTGAGCTTCCTGAGCATTTTCTCGTTTAAAATTATCTTGTAAAATAATACGTTTGATAAACACACATTTGGCGCTTTTTTCTGTATCTCTCTAAATTTGTAGAACCTTTTATCACTTTTAAAACATCTCTGTTTCCGGCCATTTGAAGATACGCCTGGTAGTAAAGCATTTCTAGCTGGCATCGAACAGCATATAGGGTCGACATATGAATCCGCTTCTTTAAAGTCATTTTTATCGTTTCTTCGAGAAGTGAATGTAATAAATAGTTGATACATTTGTTTTAAAACTTGTACTGCTCTGGTTGGAAACTCTAACTGAAAATAAAAAGCAGATTTGACTTCAGCTGTCTGCTACTGCAATTTTTGATCAAAACATTATTTGCTAATAGATTAGTTTTAGGATAAGAACATATCAATATGCCGTTATTTGAATTAGTGTGTATCAATTGTAACTAAACCAAGTAATTTCGATAAAAAAATTGTTAAATTTAAGCGTTATTCACTGTTTCATCTCACTGGAGTTTTCTATTGTGACGCAAGGAGGCACTTTTACTATAAGGTACTACGTTAGATAACACCAAACATAGGTATGCTTAGGAAACGGAAGTTATATTTTTGATTAGACTTTTATTACTACATTTCTAGCTGAGGGTCCCGTTGGTAACAAATAATTTTGATAGATTAAATTCACTGCCGCGGAGAAAGAGAATTACACTGGGTCCCAGCCTGCAAGGTAGTGTATAATGACCGTTGATAACTGATAAAGTTTTGGAACACAACGTGAAGATTTTGAGAAAGAGAACAATAATCTCATGATTGTATCAAATTTACATGTCTTAAGATCTAAATGATACTATAGTCATCATTTTTTGACATTGTAAATGCTACGAGTATTAACTGGGTGTGAATGGCAGTTTAATAACGTTCCACAGCACTTGAATACGTACTATATAGAATACCGAGTAGGCATAGAAGTATTGCTCGTACTACAGAGGACAATTGTGGCAGTGAATCAAACTTTAAAGTGGTATTATTAGCTACAACATACCTGTTGTCCTTTTGGAATTTCTTTGCCAAGTATTTCAATCTCGACATAAAAATGTTGAGCCCAATCTTCAATGTACTTAATATCTTCAGAAATGGAAGTTCCAGGCTTTGTAGCAGTGTTACTGGAGATGCTCCTGTGGTAAAGAATTTAACGAATGTCAGACAATGGAGCCTTGCCTCTTGTAACAAACTGTTCCTTATGATCATACAGCAAGGAGTATAGTACTCGCTAGGAAGTGTAATCGTATTGATTCAGTAGTACAGTTTCACTCTTAATTGAGAAAATACACCAGTTGATGGTCTAAGGTATCGTACGACAGTCCTGAGTCGAGTGATCGCTCAGGAAGTTTAATATTCAATCTTCCTGTGCATAAAGCCAAAAAGGTCAAAAGCCGTAATGTAAACAACTCAAGATATCGTCCGAATATCATTACAAGTATTAAATTAAAAACATTTACGATTCTGTGTTTAAGTAAGACCTACCATCCCTTACCTAACAACAATCGCGTTATACGAAGCTCCAAATATCTCACAAACAGTGTCCCGCGCACCCCTAGCTGCCATGCAACGACCTGGTTATAGCAGTGAGAGTAATTGGAGCTTTTTTAGTTCTAATTACAAAGATTTGGAAATTTTGACAACAATAGTAGTACCGATTATAACTAAAATCCACGAGATAGTCTTAAAACATCTTACCTAATATCACAGCAACAATTCCAGATGGACTAATTACCACCTAACGATATCATTTACCTTTAAAATGTAGCTTTTTACTTTATTGTATACTAAAAGATACTGCTAAGGCTCCAAGATAACGTTTTCTTTGTATTAACAAAGGAACGTTCTCCACACCGCAGGAGCCAATGCATCTGCAAAGGTTGTGAAAGAGTAGCATAATTTTCGCCCCCATTTAAGCAATCAAGTTCTTCAAGGTTTTCTTTACAGCTCTTTCGCGCCACAATAAGAGAGCATCAGCTTTCTAATATACAGCCTCAAGTTTCAAAATGGATGCTTTGTATGGACGATATTTGATTCGACGTATAACAAATCATTTAAGGATTGAAGTTGACGTTCATAGACAAGAAGACTTTTATTGGTCAAGGAGTGGCACTTACACTCAAGGCCGTCATTTAGTTTCCCTTCCTTCTTTATAACTTACACCCTGATCCCTCAACGTTGTTCCACATACTATTTCCAGTAAATGGATACCAAGATGTTTTAAAGCTTCTTATTGAACGTTGTGAAACTGCTCAAAACCGGTAATAATTAGGCACGTGTCGTTCCACTATCCCTCTTCCGGCTTATCTCCAAAATCGATTAGGAGTGAACTCGGAGCTATATTGGAAATAAGCGTTACACAATCACTTCTTTTAAACATCGTTACCTTCATAGTGCTATCGATTATAGTGTATTTCGAAATGACGAAACACTTGAGTGAATGAAGAAGCACAAAAGTGTGCTATTAAATAATAAACTAACTTACTTCATGGTAATTTTTGTTGGTAAAATGCTTCTTTTAAACCACAGTACAACAAATCCGAACGTCTCACAAACGTAACCACCACAACAATTCATGGGCTTGATACTAAATTCATTGTTTCCTCAAATTATGCCCAATGTTTCCATGGTTTGGCATTAAAGAGGAAGGTGTTTTTTAATATTGTTAAATGGCCTAAAATTACATTTTCTGTTACGTACACTGTTAAATAACTAATAATGTTTTATCATCTTTGTCTCTTCATTCGGCAGGTTATTGGGGGCAATAATACCCCTTTTTAATTCTGGTGTTGATAGGTTTGTCTCTGCAATTATTTAGTAAGAAATTCTCTTAAACTACTTAATACCAGCATGTCATCTTACGAGGACTTCTTTATTCACGCCAGCTCCATATTTAACAATGTAGGCTTCACTGCAGTATAAGCAATTGTTATTATAAACATACATTTAAGCAAGGAAAGAGTACCTGAACTCTTAACTTTTAACTAAGACAAGATCCCATCACATGCTTTTCATTGATGTTAGAAATACCACGTATTGTTACATGAAGATATATTTCAAACAACAATCCTGGACGAAAATTTTTTATCAGACGTCTATAAATAATTGTGAGACTTGTTAAAAGAGATCAACATGCTCACATTTGAAATTTCTTAATTAAGTCATTTACATACCATTGCCCTTTTCTATGATATCCTTGTTAGATCAGCACGAATTTCCTTACATTTGATGAATAAAATGGCTTGTTTAACTTGTACTGAAAGTGAGTAAATTCTTTCCTTCGAGATCCTACTGACTGCTCGGTGTTCTGACGATCGCGATTTTAATCTGTGAACATCTGGTCAATTCGTTTGACTTTGATAGCATTTTCTTGCCCTGCAAAAATTGATTGACTTTGAAGGGAGATAATATCTCACACATTTGCTGAATAAGGTTTAAGCTATTATGTGTGTTATCAGGAAGCGGACGAATCTTCTTTTTCATCTCAAACATATATATTGCTACAGCAACAAACTCAGGACGGACCACGAGCTGATCAATGAATTGCTTCAAAGCAAAGCTTTAAATCTCACTCGACCTCAGATATCATTGTTGATAGCAAAAACTTGAAGAGGCACACTCAAACTATCTCTCAGGTTTCTCTTGTGCGGGAGAGCTTCTTGCCATAGTATTGATTGGACAAAGTGGGAAGAAGTGAATGTGAAAGCATATTAGTCTTAAAAAGGAGAAGCCTATATGAAGAATGTTCCCTGCTTTGCGAAAACAACAGTTGCATATAGCAATCAATGTGTCAACAATTAAGTATTCAGAACCTCAGCCTTGCGAGTGTCTATTTGCTCAGTGTAAAAATACTAGCAAAGAAGTCTTTATACAAACTTGAAGTACAGACCCAAGTACTTATCCATAAACGAAGTGACTAGATTAACCTTGGTTTTTGTAAAATTGATTTGATAATAAAGGATTCACGGACAACGAACACGTAAGATCAGTCACGACGAAAACTAAGGTCATAGGAATTCAAGAACGTTTCTGAGAAAAATCCATACTATTTTCTTGCAATTATAACACAAAACAATGAGCCAAAAAGTTACTGATTGAATGTCCAGTCCAACAAAATATAGTTAAGTGTACAATATATATCAGACACGTGGTTTGAGGTCAAAGGCTAGAGTATCTACGCAAAGGACCTTTAACCGAAATGTTTACAATATAAACATTCGTAAGTACACTTTGAAACTCGAGTAATGGGGGGAAAAATTCAAAACACATTGGAGGAATTGGGAAGTTAATCTGCCTTTCCTTGTCCATGATTAAAAAAAGACGTGTAGTATTTGGTTGGCTGGTTTAGTCTGTAAAGAGATGATCCAGAAAAGAGTAAGATGATGCTTTAAACCCCCAATCGATCATCAACTTAAAATTTCTGTACCCTACTTCATCGAGACTTGACCAAGGGAATGTTGTTCACTACCATATCACCTCCAAACACTTTCATACAGAGTACCTTTACCTGTATCGTTTGTAATACATTCACAGCAGCAGGAGGCACTTCATTAATTTTGGAGTCTGTGGGTACATTTTGTAGTAAACTTTTTCACAAGATATTTTTAATGATACTATGATAAATTAGGGTTGAAGAATATATGTTAGAAATTCCACAGTTTTAAAGGATTGCTTCAGCTAGTTTTATTCTCTCTGTTTGCCATTTTGACCTACTGCGTACACGATTTATCCCTACTTTTTCCTACGTCAATTTAGCTTGTTGGTACCTATTTTCCTCTGTTTGGACGAATTTCTTTACATTCATCGGTGAAAAACTTTAAAACAATTTTTTTTATTTGGTGCTTTCTAGTTGGGGAGCGATTAGTCGATTTGAAAGGAGTCTTGAGTATGTAGACAGAGACGAACATTGATAGTGCTTTGTTTTTAATCACAAATAGCAAAACAGATTGTAAAACTCATTGAAATAAACTCATAGGATATAATAGATATAGGGTTACCTGCACTTTCAATTTCATGCTCAACACATTTAAAAATGAAGTTAAATATCAGTTTATAATAATCTTGTGAGCTTTGATATACATGTTTCTTTGCCTTGGCTTCTCATTGTACCCTACAAGACCTTGTTTTCTCTTACTATCGTTGAGTTTCCCCAAGAGAGGCATTACTGACTACAACAGTAGAAGAGATTCTCGAAGATGGTGGTACTTAGGATAAGAGCTATACGCCGTTAACGGTGGGACTAACTATAATTTTATACGCTACAAACTGGAATTTCGTCCCTCGGTGGAGGTGCAATGGTTCACCGACCAACTTATCTTTTCGAGGTAGGTATGATGAGTAAGTTTACTTGAGGAGAACATCCTGAGCAAGAAAGAAATTATACTAAAGCAGTACTTACCAGACTGTGTCACTCTATGCTCCCTATGATCGATTTCATTGAGTCCATCTGCTTAAATGCCCGTCATGATTACTACAATGTTCGTAATCATCAAAATCGAATCCTTCTACTAGGACAGTGTTTCACAATTTTTTTTGCCAAACGCCCCCTTAGACCCTTATTGATCACCCCAACACCCAATCCATATTGCGGCGTAGGTGTTGTAAGTAATTGGTGACCAATAATCCATATTAAAACAAATGGGGTTGAAAATTACAACCGCTCTTAGTGATTTATGGATCATTTAACCATCAAATCACTATTAGTCTCGCTTACTTTTCTTAACTCAGTATACCCCGTATGCTTAGGGACCGTTCAAAAGGTGCGTACTCTCGAGTCCGGAATAGACGTCCATGGACGCTTATTAAATTTTCGATTTTT
>PUGI020000379.1:0-10411 GCA_008930755.2 Alatina alata | reverse complement strand
GTGACTTCTACTGAAGGGGGAGGATATCGCATCCCCATCACGCAACAAAGCAATGCAATATGTTTGTAATTTAGAGAGGATTTGGAATTGTATAGAAAATATTGGAAACTGATGAAAAAGTGAAACTGCTCTGACCTGGATTCGTACCTGGGTCTATGGATTTCCGTGCCAATGCTTAACCAACTAAGCTATCAGAGCCCTCGTTGAAATGCCTAAAGAGTCTAGCAAGCGCCTGTGGAGCTGGAGGCTTGTCTGTCCTCATCACATTGATGGCACCCAAAGCAGTACACCAGTGTTCTTTAACCTTCTGTCACCTGAACAACCCTTATAATTCACCACCTAATTACCCCTTAGACCTTCTTTAAACTCCAAGCATCGAAAGACAAGAAATGCACGTCGCATTTAATGACTTAATTCGTATCAGAACAAAATAAACCGATTGATCAATACGTCCGCATGACAACCAAAAGAGTTGGAGAAGAAACCATAGTTCCGTTGTTGCCAAGACACAGTGCTCAGTGGTTTCGTTGCAGATGTACCTTGTAAAACATGGAGGCATACACCGGAGAACTTCAAACATGGTCCACGTAATATTTTATCGTGAGCCTCTGGTTCCCCCTCAATACGTTTCAATTCAATCTCTGAGGGTCCACGTAGATCCTGATTAAAGAACACTTTGGTTGGCGATCCCTGAATGTCAGGTATTTCGTTTGTACGCGAGGCAATAAAAATCTGATAATCATGGGCGTAATCAAGTAAAACAGAATACAGTCAAATCGCTGCTATGGCACACGCTAATTTTTAATGAACAAATGGTCCTACGGAAGGAATAGTGCTGTGACTAGCAATGCATATGAATGCTTTCTGTTTTGGAAGGAGGAACTGAAGATAAAGACATCCTAATATTCAGGCATATTTTGTTCAACCTACTATGAAATCATCAGTCGAAAACTGCGTCGCTCTGATCTGCTACTTTCAACTGGAAATAGAGCCATTTAACCTTCTTCTTTGCAGATATTATGATTTAACCATAAAGGTTGTACTTTTTTAGAATTCCTTATTATCATTGGTTCTATAGTTGCTGAACTGCTACGGCAACAATAAAATATTGTAAAATGTTCACAATGTTTTATAGTAATTTTTAGTGCCTTCTGGGAAGGTAAAATAAAGACAAGTTCCATATTTTAGTGCATTCTGGGAAGGTAAAATAAAGTAAAATAGTAAGGTACAGTAGAGTAAATCCAAGTAAAGTAAAGAAGGTGAAGTAAAGCAAAATAAATAAAATCCATTATATAATTTAAATTTAAGTTAAGTAATTTAAAGTAAGGAGTGAGAATGAAATTAAATTAAAATAAAATAAACAAAGAAACCAAGTAGTGTAAAATGAAATATTGTCAAATGAAACAAAAATCAGAAAACGAATTAAACAGAAGAAACAATACATTTGACAACAAATTTGATAATACGACAGAAGAAATAACAATTGCTAAAACGGGCAACTACATGACATGGAGTGACATAATTATTAGTATTCGATTTAAATGTAGCAAGAACGTAAGTGTAAGTGAAACAAAAACAGAAACGAACACAACAGCTATTTATTGGAGGAAACTATATTGTTATAATTATTGTTTCGAACATGAAACATCTCCATAAGCAATGCTACATTGCCATGTCTAAATAGGTTACACTTTTTACTCGACTGCAGCCGACTTTGTAGAGCATTCAAGAGTCACGTGGAGCCCAGGGTGTCCCAAGAAACTCGACTTTTCACTAGACTTTAAAATACAGTTCTTTACTTCCTTATCGCAATTTGGTGCCAAAGTAAAATTTGAATTACAATGGCTTCCTCAATTTTAGAATGCTCGAAGCATCAAGTTCGAGCAGCTTTGTGCATTTTTGAGGTGAAAGACGGCACCACGTCAGTCTACAAACCGAAATTCCCAATTTCAAACGACAGAAATAAACAAAAGTAAACATCGAAAATCTGTTTCACTACATGAATTGAAGATTACATGTTCGCTGTAAACACAGACTGTACTGTTAGCAGGAAAATGTCTCGCGAACAGGCTCACTGCGCATGCGTGCTCTCGACTATGGCGTGTGAGTGTCCAAACAAGCTCTACAAGAATCAAGAAGACGTGTCAAGAGCAATTTGTTGGATGGACCCACCTTGACAAATTTAAACATGTTCAAAACTCACTCGGCTTCACCTCACAAGGGTCAACAAGGCTCGACTTCAATCTACAAGGTGTCTACACTGGTACGACTTTATGCTGTACAAAAGTTTGAAATTAGTTATCTTATTATCATACTTGTGGAAAACTAGTCTTCAACATTTTCATCGTTATATCGTAACATAAAAGCAGAAGAAGACGCTCCGGCATGTGCTTGAAAGAGCGGTTGGAAATTTTGGCAAACATAATAACAACTACACCGATATATTTACGAAGTTGATTAAAAATAAAACCGAAAACATAGCAAGTTGTTAAGCTCCGATTTACTAGTTAAAAATTACTATCGAGTCACTAATAACTTACCAAGTTTTCCTACAACATCTCGGCTGTTCACGCTTTCGGTCATCGTTCCAATAGCTTTTGCCGCCGCCGTGCTGACAACGAGGCTCTAACACAGCAACAAGGAACAAAATTAAAACTAACTGATAATAGTGCACAAATAGCCGGCCACAGCTGGTCTCTTTCTTGACCAAGGTTATGCTATATCAAAATCACATGGGTAAAGCTGCAGCCATTCTGGGACCGGAAAATTCACAAAAAGCACTACAAATAAGCCGTTGGTATTACACATTGAGGTACATAAAATAAATATATAAAGATAATAGATAAAAACTCTGTACAATGTGTACTGATACGTGTACTTTTAGCTACAACGACATTTGTGATGCTTATATATTTCTTATTCTTGGTTACCAGTCACATACGATAAAGAGTGAAATAAAGACTTCAGCTGTGTACCAATAATCACTGCTCTATTTTTATTAACTTATACAATCTCGGGTATTTGGGTGAGACGACCGCCACCTAAACACCAGTATCTCAGAATATCTGGGCACTTCGGCTTTGATCCTTTCAATTCATTTCATTCCAGACTTACTTATCTTTCCCCACTGGGGCTTTTCAAACATAAGTTTACAATTCGTAAAGATATGTTTACATAGAGTCTATTAATACAAAACTAAAAATCTATTGATTACAAAATTGCAAAATAAAATTTTGGGTAAATACGAACTAAAGTCGACGCCTTGCAAAAGTGTTAGCATAGCTGGCCTGGAGTTTTCGTTTCTAGG
Organism: Alatina alata; assembly: GCA_008930755.2. NCBI lineage: Eukaryota > Metazoa > Cnidaria > Cubozoa > Carybdeida > Alatinidae > Alatina > Alatina alata. Next base: position 7,104 of record PUGI020000379.1, on the reverse strand, counting down.
AATTCCGACCAGTTTACATCGTAAATAGCGTTTGAAGGTTGCAACTGTTTTACTGCATTTTAATGGCTGGTCTACGAAAACTACGTCGGCCGCTAGCAGTTTTAAATGTGGGATGCGTAATTTCCTAGCGTTCCTTGTGTTCCGATTAGTAGTTTTTATGCGCCTTGTTAGGGTCGAGTTGAGGTAATCAGGAGCTTGTCCAATCATAAACTTAAAAGCCATAACGGCCTACCAAGGTGTGGCTGTTCTACAACTGGCACCCACTTGAGCTCCTTTAAGATTGGAGTTATGTAATCATATTTTCTTGCCCCATTCACTATACGACCAGTACAGTTTTATACAGATGGTAATTTGTTCGTGTTAGTGGTTGATGAGCTTTCCCACACATTTGAATAATGAAATAATCTGATAAAACCAAAGCCTGCATAACCGTTTTCAGCGTTTGTTTGTTGAATACACGTATTTGATAGTACCCCCTTTGAGGTTAAGTACGACGAGAACTAATTATAAGCAACACTCTCGCAAACCTTAGAAAATACTGGTAGCAAGGATATAAGCCAGTAATTGCTTGTCATCTCATTGTCGTCTCCTTTGGGAATTGGTGTCACCATTTTGACGGGAAGGTACAGGAAACAAGTGAACGTTAACAATGGATTTAAGAGCAGGAAGAATAGGTGAACGACAATGTTTGATGACACTAACTGGGATTTTATCTATCCGTAAAGCTTTTTGGAAGGCACTGCCATTACGATATCTTTGATATGACTATAATTTACTGTTCCAAATGTAACTTGCTCGCACAACGGGTATTCTTTTGGAAAAACTGTATTCTTGTCTGACTCGAAATTTCAGTCCTTAGCTAGTGATTTTATTTTTTCAACAGGGTTTTCACTAACGGTAGTGAAAAACGTATTAAATTCGGCAGCTACTGTTTTGTCGTCCTCACTAAAATGAGTCTGCGAGGATAATAATTTTGAACAGAGCCTGATAACTTTCCAGATATGCTCAAGAACTCACTTCCCTAATAAATACTGCAATCAATCTACCTCAGATCCAAGCAACGTGATTAAAGTCTTTTCCGTCTCCTGTTCGCTGAATATCTTGCGACTCTGCTCTGTTGCATGAAACGGAAAGAATTTCAAGAAACATTAAGACTCGAAAAGAGTTACGCTGCGTTAGGCCAAAATAAAAACTATACCTTACATGTTCACAAATATTCCAAAATTACTCAATCGTTCTTATCAGTGAAACCCTATTTTATCACATTCACTGACGATAGCAATCAGTCTAGTTCGATAAACAAGAAAACAGCTTGTCCGCTCAAATGAATAATCAAAGAGCAACTACGACAGCAAATATTGAGTCCTACAATCAGTTTATACAATATGTTAAAATAAGGCGAAAACTCATAAAATGCCAAATTCATAAAATGTCACGGGAAAAGTCCCAGCGCACCCTTAAATGGTTTATAACCCTGCCTGCAAACCATTATACTAAATACTAAGATATTAAACAATAAATGAAATACAGCGATATCAATATATCAATTCTCAAGTAATAACATCAATTATGGCAACCAATGTACAAATTGAGCAATGTAAACATATATTATATACAAGATATACGTTATCTAATATATCACGTTAAAGGCAAAGAGCCCAATTAAGCAAATAAGAGAAGACGTTACTGGCAGGCTCTTCTTATGAAAAATCAAATGCACTCTAAATCTCAACTATGAAATGCAAAAAATGGTCCAATAGAAAGATGGGCGTAGAAGAAATGAAAAAACCGGGCAACGTAAGGTATTAGATGACAAGTGTAAAACCTTCAGGGTCCAATTGTAAAGTTGTGACTAGAGGGCAACAAAAAGATGAAGTCAGAGAAATATGGGTAGTTTAAAGTGCGCAGTGTAAGGAATAAAGGCTTAAGCTGTAAAGAGTAAAAGTTTTAAGTGTAATAGTGAGCAAAGGCACCACAAAATAATGGGTCTAATGAACGACAAAAAAGGTAAGAGAAGTAACTGAGGTAAAGTTGATATTCCTGTTTACAAATATCTGCATGTATAATGATCTACATTAGTGTCGAACACTTTCATCACCATCATAACAGTATATTACTTCTTGTTATTAATCGATATTAAATGAAGCAAGCTAGAACTAAAACTCTGCCTTATATGTTCACAAATATTCAAAACTTTCTCAATTGGTCTTATCAGCCGTAACTCTGTTTTATCACATTCTTTATCGATAGTAATCAGTCTAGCCCGATGAACAAGAAAGCAGCTTGTCAGCTGAATCCTACCATATGTTGACAAAAAGTGAGAACAATTTAAGAACTCGAACCCAATTAAGCAAATAAGAGAAACCCTTCTTTGTAGGCTTTTATCAAAAATATCAAGCGTGCTTTAAAGATCAACTATTAAATGATAAGCATGGGCTCAGTAAGAAGCTGGGTGTCGAAGAAATTTAAAAAGCAAAACAAACCGGCAGTGTAAGGTGTGAGGTACAAAGGGCAAAATATTCAAAGTCCAATTGTCAAGTTGCAAAAACAGTACAACGAAAACCTAAACGTCAGAGAAATAAGTGTAATTTGTATTGTGTGGTGTAAGGAGCAGAGGTTTAAGATGTAAGTTGTGAAGTGTAAGCAAAGGTACAATTACAAAAGACTGAGAATCGGTAAAATGAGGAAATGCAAAGATTAAGATGTGAAGTATAAGATAAATGGTGTACCGACAAGAAAATGTTAAATATAAAACGGTAAAGTATGATTATCTAATTACGAGTATAGGTGGAATAAACGTAACTCAGGGGATACGAATATAAAGTGTTGATACAGGAAATTTTAAAGTTTAAAAAAATCTTCTCAGAGAACATGTTTAGTGTATGATCTAAAGTGTTATATATAAGGAATGAAGGCTCAGGTGTAAATTGTAGAAGTTTATAAAAGGTGTGCAATTATACAATGGTGAGCCTAGGTACAATGGAAAACGTATTGTAATTATTAAATGATAAACGAGGATACGATAAAGAGTTTAAAATTTGCGATATGAATATATCAAACCAACAAATACCATTCCGTGCTGCTGCAGCAATGACATCAGCCTAAAATCATAAGAAAACGACAGAAATCCATACTAACATATTAGATGAATTTACTACTTAATGAACAGTATTGTCTCAACCATATACAAACTTTGATGTTAGAAGACGTCAAAGATGACAATATAACATACCCAGAATACTTCAAGATTATTTCATAAAACACACGCCAATAAACATGAGTTATGGCTGCCCACGCATAAACGTTTCGCGCCCCAAATTCCTTGTCAACTGAGTACGTAGTGAATAGGCGACGACTCTGGTGAACAATTTCTTATAAGAACCTGAATCATAAAAAATTCGAGGGCAAAATAAGAAACAAAATTAAAACGAAAGCAAGAACACGGCCAGGTCTCAGAATATTACCCAAGGTTTTCAAACAATAACGTAATGAAAATCTGGAAGAAACAACAAAGTATAGTGGTATCGTAAAAAATCAAAAGCATGTTAAGAACATGCCAAGACCTCGATATTTTAACCGTAAACGTACAAAACTAATGTTAGCAAACTCTAGAGGAAACAGACAATACCAACAACATATTTCAGTACAGTATGATGACGTTTTTATATTATATGTCTGATATGTTCTCGACAATTAAAATAAGATAACTTCAAAACCATGCACATCTTTTTTATATTGCAATATAAGTTAATGGGACAATTTGTAAATCCCTTAGATCTGCAGCAAATAAAAAGATAAGTTCTGCCGTATTTCACAGATTGGCAATTTTACTCATCAAGTTATTCCACTCATCAATTTTACTCATCAAGTGGATTATTTAACACTCACTTCTTACAAGTAAATTATTTAGTTCTGCGTCGAGTCAGTATCAAAATTATGACCTACAATGAATATTAGGTGAAGGCCCAAGGGTAACAAGTCAGTGACTAAAATTTGAGCTTTATCAATCTCAAGAACCACCTCTTACCATATGTTCATTTTTCATGAATATTGCAGGGTTTTCCCCTTTAGAACAAAAAGATCCTAACCACACCGACAACAATTACTTTGCGAAAAAAGGCCTTCCAGCATATATGCTGTGAGTAAAAACAAAAAGCTCTTTGAAAGCTATCTCAGAACAATGATAAGTATAAGTACAAACTCCACAAGAAAGAGCGTTCTATTTTGTGTAAATTTCGGCGTTCTTACTAAAAGCGTGCAATATTTGCTGATGACCTCGTTCTTAAATGATCAACACCGTGGAACCCGTACTCATGATTAACTACTGACTCACACCAAAATAAGGATAATGAGTATTAGTCAGCTTTATTCGTCGTGGAATATGATTATAATCACTCTCTAACAATGCTATGTGTGTTAATTCTTCATAGGGTTAAGCCGCATATCCCCTGACACATGGGTACGAACATCAAATGAACGGGTTAGAATTCGACTGGTGATTACGTAGGCAAGCCAACATCTCTATAATCATAGGCAAGTGGCTTTATCTCCATGTACCCTTCGGTTCTTCGGAATTTACCACGAGATACGTTGACAGCACACACCAATTGTCAGGTGTAAACCTTGATTAAGCAAAAGGAAAAGCACATCTAAGACTGAGGACATGAAAGCATATTGTTTGCTCACGATGACCAAATGTAAGGCTAATTATAAGTAGGCAATATGAGCACCCTCTAAATTCTATAAGCAAAACTGGTACAGAAGGACCCCACATTTGGGTGGCCCTACATTAAGCCATTGCAGGCATGACACGATCAATACCCCGTTTGTTTTGATAGGTATAAACAGCAAATCTTCTTAATTTGACCGGAAGCCCGCAAACATTGTGCTTCCAGCGCTGCTGATTTCCTCTGTCAATTGATTTATCAAAAATATTAACTGGGTGTTTATATGACAGACAATACGGTTTCCTTCTCATTGTAGTTTTATGCCTGTATTTTGGTCAATTTTACCATGAAAAAAAGCTGTATTAATCTACAGTTTCTTTCTCATTACAGACACCCAATCGCCCTTATTTACAGTTTTACAACTCGTTCTAACATAATTTAGATTAGGAGAACATTATTAATATCCTATTTTCACTAATTGGTGATGCTGGTGAAGAGGTCAAAAATTGTCCAGGGGTAGGAGCGGCGTCCACAGACGCATAACAGGCGAGGTTCAGGAAGTGCAAGTCCTAGGGGCCCCGACCAAATTGTGATATCATGGGGCCCACAACACTTTTATACCATTTTTTATTTATGCAAAATTTGCAAAGAATTACTTCTGGACCGTGTTTGTATTTTCTGATTTGCGAAGAAACTGCATAAATGCGATTTTTCGTATTTGTCAAAAGAGGCAAAGATCTTACTTCTTTAAATATATACTTCCTCTTAAATCTGTATGTATTTAAAAGGTAAAAAAGTCCTATTAAATGGCTCAAAATAGAGGTTTCAGGGCTACGAAGTAGTCAAAATTTCAAAATTTTCCAAGGCTGCTCTCGGACTCCCCTGGGGGATCACAGTGCCCCAGACCACTCAGCTGTTTTACCAATCGCTACAAGAGTGGGTAAAACAACTCCTACTTATAATTAGCCTTACATTTGGTCATCGTGAGCAAACAATATGCTTTCATGTCCTCAGTCGTTCCTGGTTTCACTCCGATTTGCCGGGGAGGGCCCCCACGGTGAAATTGTCTCAGGGGCCTCAACTACTATTACTACGCGCCTGGGCGTCCATCCCAAACTGCTGGGCAGATTGGCTCCATATTTGAGCATGAAGAACCTTTTAGATTCAGGGGAAGGTTTAGCGAAAAGAAAACCGTCCTCCAATGTCAACCTAGAGTTCAAAAAGGCAAAAAATGGTGCTTTTGGACATGAAAAGACGTTACTAAAAAGATGTTGTGTGACTGAAACTAGAAATGTTACGACTACTTTGCAGCAAAAGTGCTTTACAAGTGAGTTGATTTAAAGGTAAAGCTAACTTAAGCATTCACTCAACAAAGAAAACAGCAAGCAAAATATCGATGAAAAGTAAGTAGATCTTATAAAATAAGATGTTTAAATGCTTCGACCGAGTGAACAAACACAGTCGTCGTCTGCTCAATAATTTGCGAATATGGTATGTACTCTACGTAGTGCCGCGGGGCTTGTTTAAATTTTTGAGTGGCAGGTGGAGCGTGTGTTCGAGTATCGTGCTTATTAAATAGACAAAGAAAATATTAATTACGGAAAAAATTAATTCCATAACTGGTAAATGTACCGTATTTCCCATTAATATGCCATAGTGTTTATTTAACTTCGGGCGTTTTTGTTGCGGCGTTTATTAGAGTGCCGCGTCTCCTTCGAAAATCAAACTAGAAGGAAATTAAATAATTTGTCGATTCAAGTCAATGCAGTGTAAACCCATGCTTAAAATAGGCAAAATATTTCAAAAATTGTGCAATCCCAAGTTCCAAATCTTCACACTATGCCTTCGTCAAGCAAATGGGAATCCTCTAACCCGTCTTCGAAATCAGACTTTGTCATATCAGAAGGGCTATTCAACAGGTGGTTATTATCACTAACGGAAAACACCACTTTTTGTTAAACATATTTTCTAATGAGCGCCAAATTTGAAGGTGCGGTGTTTAATTAACTTTTCCTTATCAAATGCGGTGTTTATTAGCAAGCTACGTTTATTGGAGGGCGTCGCCTTAGTCCACCAGGACTGGAGAGCATACTTGGCCCTATGGATTCTAGTATTCTATAAAACTGACAAATGAACACCGCTCTTTTACTGTTATGTGTTGTTTAACGTGCTTCATCGATAATCATTAACCAAGTAAATGTGACAGTCAACACGATCCCTGAAAAACGTTGCTTAATTAGCCAATAGATTTCTTCTTGTTAAACACAAGTGATTGAACCTGTATTTTGCAGGTCTATAGCCTGTTCTAAAAAGGTACGGCGATGTAGGTCACGTTTTCTCCTTTAGGTTCTAAGTACACTTGAAAGGACAAATTTGCCACTTTGGTTTAACCCTACCAGGACTGGGTTATTTTGAAATTGGCAGGACTGGGGGGGGG
>PUGI020000377.1:0-10431 GCA_008930755.2 Alatina alata | reverse complement strand
TATTGTGTTGTGGGATTCGGGTTTACTTTTAGTGTTGACATAATTTTGAGTACTTTCAAGGAGTTCAATCTATTCATGTTTTGGAATACATAAGTCAAAGTAGCACAAAAACTTGTAGAACATTTTCAAAACAAGGGAGCTGCAGGTTCCGTGAAGGCGTTTCCTTTCTAGTTTATATCTGAAAGTGATGGGGTATTGCATTTCCCCTGTGTTGACCCATAAAGATCATACTTTGTTGCTTTTATTTCCAACAGTTTTCCCAAATCCATACTATTAAATATCATAGTAAGGCAATAATCATTGAACAGGGCGCTTAGATAATTATGCAGCAGTGGTTAAAGCGGAAATGGACACAATGCAGTGAAATCAACCCTACAAGGACTGGGAAGGGGAGATAGTAGGCCCTTGGCTGTATAAATTAAGCTTTACCTCTGAAACGGTTCACCCAATTACCCTCAACTTCTTTGCCTTTGAATTTGAAATTCATTCAAGATTGTTTTGAAGTAGAGAAAGTGAAATAATTGCATACGGTTACATACGGTTACAGCACAATAACATCGAATTTAAACAGTCACCTTCTCATTTTGTGTGTTTATCGGCTTCGATTATTCTTGTTGACCAATTTACAGTCAAGAAAGTCCACATGCACTTGTCATAATCTATTGTTCTATAGGTGTTATTAACATAAGGGACATTGAATTCACAATGGAAAATAAACTTTCTTTGTCTTGAAGCATAGCAAGCCACACAAAACTCGGCTGGTGAGTTCAGTTTAACCTGATAAATATTTTAGCCTCTCTATTTAAATATAATCGTTGATACTACAAACCTCGCGACGAGAGAGACCTGCTCGAGTGGTCAAAACAAATACAATCGGATCCCATGGCCTGGGAAAGAAAGCACCCAAAGACGCAACTGACTAGTAAATTGGTGCAAAGACAATTAAAATGGTTAACACTTGGTTTAATGTACATACCCGACGGCGGTACACCTGGATCAGCCCCTGTGACAAAGCTAGGAATGAAATTGTCTTCATTTGGATCGCTCCCGATTCAGAAATCTGATCAATAAATTCCCTTTCCTATTCAGGCGCCGACATATACTCCGACCACAACCAGGTGGTAGCACAGTTCAAATTATTTCTCAAACCGAGTCGAGAAACCTTAACCCAGTCCAAGAATTGATCGTTCCGTCCTGAAACATGCGGAAAATTGTTACAAGTTCAAACAAGAAGTAGTCGGCAAGATCCGATAAGAATGGCACAAATGCACACTGGTAAATTGTACAATCAGCAATCCAACAATTCGCTAACAACAACATACCAAAAAGGAGAAGAAAAAGCCTTTGTCGCACTGCTTCAATCCAGAGCTCAAAGATCTACTCTGGAAGCGAAGGATCTCAAAACCAAACCCCGTTTAATACAGAATCCTAAATAACGAATTCCGTTCAAAATGTAGAGCAGCAAAGACAGAATGGCTGGAAGAGAAGTATAAGGAAGTAGAAGAACTGAACCTCAATGTGAAAGAGATGTTCAAGAAGATCAAAGAGATCACTGGTAAGCGCTCTGATTCCTCCTCCAGGTGTATCAAAGCGGCAGATGATCGTGTTCTGCAAGACTTGAAAGAGGGTGCAGGTCGACTGGAAGAACATATCCAAGACCTGTTCGATGACGATCAAGAAGCTGAAGAAAGTCATCCCAGAGTATGCTAATCCTCCTATACTAAAGGCGGAAGTCAAATGGGTACATAGCAAAATGAAGAACAGGCAATCGAGTGGCCCTTTTGGGGTGTACACGAAGATGCAGAGAGCATTGGAAGAGGACGGAATATACATTCTTTGGAAACTTGTATCGGCCATTTACGAGACTGTTCCCACAAGACATGTTCAAATCCATTTTTGTAGCCCTTCCCAAGATTCCAAGAACACTGGACTGTGAGAGCCACAGAACCGTAGGCTTGATGTCGCACACACTCAAACTGTTGCTAAAAACTGTTTTACACTGAATCCGAAGGAAAATACTTCCAGAAATCCCACAAAACCAGTTTGGATTTATAAAAGATAGAAGTACAAGCAATGCCATCTTTTTTCTTAAGGATATTAAGAAAACGCGTGATTGAACATCAACAAGGACTTTATCTTTGCTTCATTGACCATAAGAACGCATTGGATAAGGTCCGCCATATGGTGCTCCTCAAGATGTCCATCCGAATTGCCAACAAGTATGCGCGGTTTGTCAAGTCAGTCTAATTTGACGAGTTTGCTGCTGTTCGTTTAATGGATGGAATGACAAATTGGTTTCCAATCAAAGAAGGAGTTCATCAGGGTTGCGTCATGTTTCCTGACCTCATCAACTTGTACTCAGAAATGATCTTCAGAGACCTCGAAGACCGTTCCGAAGGAATCGTCGTCAACGGCATCAAAATAAACAATCTCAGACATGTAGCTGACACGATTCTTTTGGCAAAGTCAGTTGAAGAACTCCAGCGACCTTTCGATGTTGTTGTTGAGGGCAGCAACCATTTCCATTTGTCAGTCAATAGTAAGAAGACTGAAGTTATGGCCATTTTAAAGTCGGATGTTGCGCCCACGTGTCGTTTATTCAATGATACGGCTGTCATCGAAGAAGTCTCCTTTTTCAATTACTTTTGGTTAATTTTGACAACAGATGCTCGGTGTAAAAAGTAAATCCGTCGTAGAATCAGCATTGCTAAAAATGGGTTCAACCAGGATGGGCTCTATTTTCAAAGACAGGAAGCTTTCTCTCAACATCAAGATACGATTGTTCGAGGCCTTCGTCTGGTCAACTCTTGCGTACGGATGTGAATCCTGGACGTTCACGTTGAAAACTAGGCGTAACGTCTCGGCAGCAGAAATGTGGTTTTACCGTCGCATGTTACGTGTCTCATACGTTGATCAAGTGACAAACAACGGGGTGCTAAACAAGGTTGGGACAGATCGACAGTTATTTCGAACAATGGAGCGACGACATTTTAAGTTTGATGGCTACTCAGTTCGAAAGCAGACTCTCAAAGATCTTAGCATCAGCGGAAAGTTTGAAGAGAAACGTGCAAGAGGCAGACAAAGGAATAAATTCCTCCAAGATTTCGGTGAATTTTCTGTCAGGAACGTTTGGAATTCAACGCATGATCGAGATCTGTGGTAGGAATTTGTTCGCCAAAGGCCAAAATGTGATTCAGATCATCCACAAATAATACATGATTAACTATTCACTTCTTTCCTAAATTATTCACAACTTTGACCTTGCTCAATGCAATTGATAGTCGTATCAAGCATAAAACAAATAATAATTGAGATAAACTATCCCCTTTAAAAAATCGTCTTTTTATCTCAACTGTGCCGAGATCTTCTCCCCATGCAGTAAGCTGTGTCTGCCACTTATCCATGCTGCTACTGATAAACAATTTAAAATTATCGCTCACTGAAAACAATTCCACAGGCTTCCTTATCCATAGGTGTGACACCATATCATACGCCTTCTTATCATCTATCCATCCCATTGCCAAAGGTGCCTCCTTTTACAATTTTTCAGAATCATCTTATCTATTAACAGCTGATCCTTTGTGCCCATGACCTCTTTCTTCCACCCTTCTGTTCGTATGGCAAGAGTTCAGAAGTTTCCAAGTATTTGTAAAGTTCCTTATCTAATATCCCTCATATACTTTCCACATCTGTGGTAAAGATGTGATTATCGAAAGTTTAAAACTATTTTCCCTTTGGTTTTATCTTTTATAATTAGAAATGTTTTACTCTTCGTTAACCACTTTGGAATATTGCGGTTTATTAAACAATTATTCAATTTCTCTCCTACGATAAGCCAAACAGAAATAAATACTTTTTAAAAAATAGCTCCTAACTACATATGGGCCAGGGCTTTCCAATTAGGAACATTGCTGACTTGTCTTTTATCATCAGTAGACTTGTAGTAATGTCAGTCTGTCTTTTGTATTATTCAAAATTCTTTTCGCTTGCTGTAGCTATTTAGCACTTTCGTTATGCCTGTTTTACTCCATATACTATTTAAATAAATCTATTTTCTATTCCACCCGGGATTATAATATTATTCTCATGTCTCCTTTTCCCTTTTACTTCCTCGAAAAAAAATTCTGATTGTATTGAAACAATCTGCTCTGATGAAATTAGTTTATCCTGTTATCATATCTTTCTATCTTGGCATTCTTTACTGTTATTTTCTGTTGAAGTTCTTCTATTACGAGAGACATCCCCTTTCCTTTGATTTTGTACTTTCTGAAAAGCCTGTTGATTTCATCTTTATTGCTGATCTGCTCTTTTTACAAATACTTCAACTTGCTGATATCTCTACGTAAATCCTTTATCTGATTTTGGATTCAACTCTTCCACCACAGCATTTGTCTGTTTTTCTTTCCACCAAACATAATGCCTTTTAACTTAAAAACAACATTAACTGACGCTTGTAATAAAATATTTATGTCTATAAATGAATTTGGACTAAAATAGCTTCCTACAATATTAACTTAGGCTCACGTTTGCTTGAACTTTCGTCGATCCACCCCTCTAAGGTTAGGTATCAGATCAATTTTTGATTTATTCAATTCCGCGTTCAGCATTTGCATAATCTCAATTTTACATTTACCGTGATCTCCTCTAATTCTCTGTTCAATTTTGTCGAGTTCATCCCCACTCATCACAAGTCGTTCAACATCACTTTCATCTGCTTGATCTTCATTAATACTAGCTGTATGTCCCTCCTTGGTCCTCTATATTTCCTCTTATCTCTCCAATATCATGAGAACGTACCGCAGTGATGTTAATTATTCTCTTAATTTCCTTAATATCCACTTCAGACAACCATCCATTCTTTGTAACAGCCAAAGTTTGTCCAGCAAGATTTAATCCAAACAATCGTATTTCATCGCAGGTGGTCTACATCCTTTGCCTAAATCCCCCTTTACTTGGATCACTCTTGTGATAAAATTTCGTTACTAACTCGTTTAATTCTTCCTTACATCTTTTTATGCTCGTACCACTTACAGCAGTATATGATTGACGACCTATGCTGCTTACCCATAGGACACATGCTGGGTGAGAGGCGTTCGCCAAAAGCCCCAGTGCCTTTCACTCCGTTTTGCAATAAACTAGCATCTGGCTTCTCACTCATTGTAAAGGTCAGTGGCGATAAGGTCACGCAACCACCGGTATTTTTATCGAGACACCATATCTAGAAGTGTTGTCAACCAAGGCTAAAGAGGCCTTCCTCCCCATTAATCAGACGTAACCCAGGCGAATGCCAACTCGGTATTTTGTGATCTTGGAGTAGGCTAAATGGTGCTACACCTTGACCAATGGTGATCAATAGTTTTCCATTCAAATGTTAAGGCTGATCTAAACTAGAAGATTTTTGAAGTCGTATCCAACATTTGCGACGACATATGCCCAGAAGAAAAAAGCCCCTCGTCTAAATGACTACTAGGAGCGAATAAGTTGCCATAGATCCTTTCGTTGAATGCTATAAACTGCAACCGTTGAGAAACAGACAATTCGTTTGTCGTGTACTAGGATGCATGTGTGCTTTTAAGTATAGCTTGTAGTTCTCTCCCAGGAAGGTAAAATTGACCTCAATTAATGATAAGGCTTAGTGCTTTGCCCAATTTAAGTAGCGTCCAAACTAGACTACATTGCAAATCAAAACAACTTAATTTTTGTGGCTGTACGAATCAGTGGTGGCGATTTTAGGAATTAGATACTCGTTTCCCTTCAGATTCTACCATTATTATCTGCTGCATCTCAGCCCTTTATCCGGCAAGACTGTGAAGCTTCAAAGACATATGCAATGATGAAATTTCTGTTGTAAAGAAGCTTATTTCAACAGAGTCAGACAAAATCGTGCCCTTTATACGTTTTTTACATATATTCCAATGCCCATATAAAGTAACATATGTTTGTTTGAAGACGTTGTCTCCAATAGCTGATGCTCTACCTGTCATGGTCGATTCATCTGAAAGACGCTTTTCAAGAATGAAACTTTGCAAAGACTTTCTAAGAATTTTTATGACAAATGATATATTGAGTAACATTGCACTTCGATCGATTAAAATTGTTAAAGTTGAAGAAAGCAATCTAGAGTACGTTGTATATCAGTTTGATAGTCTTCATGACAATCATAAATACATTTTTCGTCACTAAATGTTCTGTTCTTGTACGTACTTAACCATGCGTGTGCATGGCTAATTGAGAGTACCAAAAGGGGGATGTTTAATTAGAGTGGTCTATGAGTAGAGGGAATCTCTAATTTCTAAATTAAGGTGCTATAAGAAGAGCATATGGGATTCGCAAAATAACTTTAAAAAGTTGGAAAGTATGTTTCAGGTTAAGCTTCAACGGACGTCAATGTCTAAGGCCCAATCATCAGGTGGATGTTTCTGTACATTTTTCACTATCCGTTTCTGTAATCATAAATGGTTTTCCAAGAGAAGACTAGTTCAGAATGCTGCGCTGCTTCTTGATCCGTTGCGCACCTTTCCTGTACGGTTGATTTTCTCTTTTCTGTTCCCAACACTGTCCCTTTGTAATGATCTTTAATATTCATTTGATATAATTGCTTTTTTTATCTGATCATCAATTGGGTTTTAAGTGCAGGGGGTTCCTAAAGTAGAGGAAATACTGTAAATATTACATTGTCTAATAAATGGAAGAAGATACACAGGCGCGTAAGAATAGTATTTGCCCCCCCCCCCCGTAGGACATTTTCACTATCGGGACCCACGCAGGCAAATTTGAGGAAAGCGAGGACCCCCACTCGCGTAGCAAGTGGTTAAGAAGTCGGGTGATCTGGGGGCGTTATAAGCCCACTAAGAGAACCCGGGGCGCAGACCCCGGAAACGTCTTCAAATTTCACTGATTCGAAGCCCTGAAACCTCTATTTTGAGCTCCTTCTAGGGAAGTTTTGCTCTTTAAAAACATAAAGATTTAAAGGGAAAGTATCTGTTTTAAAGTTCACTATTATTTTATCAATTTGTTTTTAAAATTTTGCATAAAATAGAATATGGCAAAAGTGTGTTGGGGGCCCCATGATATCACTTTTGGTTGGGCCCTGAAGGGCCTGCACTCCCTGAACTCCGCTTTTTACGCGCTCAAGATACACAACTCACGTGGCAGCTAAGGAAAGTTGAAGGTGGAAAAGAAAAAAACTGTCCGGTCTACGTTTCCCTGCCGTTACCTAGGACACATGAATCTCTATTATATTCTGTCTCCTACGCTACGAACCAGCGCACGAGACTACCCTTATGGTATTGATTTACTCTGAAAGAATAAAAATTTTAGTATACTTCTTTCTGAGATGTCAGTGGCCTTGGACCACCTTGCCCACAGCGTGAAAGAGCTAAACGAAAATATTTATTCATTTGGGGTAAATAAAGAGATTGTCCAGTTAATGGATGAAACAAATTAATTTCTTTACTACAATACCTGAAACTTAACACTTACAAACTGATTTAATTAATTTAAACCAAGGTTAAGCTGTTATCGCTATACATGGGTAGCCTAACATTATTAAAAACATTTTAGTTTATATTTACACTGGTGTTACCTACATTGTTTAAATATTGTGTACAGATTCTCAAAAAATAAATAGTAATAGCAGCGAGGTTTCTAGAAAGAAGGGAAAGTGGAAACATCTTAAGAATCAATGTTTGGAAGGAGATTACAACTTGGGACTAGAAGCAAAATAGTACTTTAAAAGTTTAAGTGAACCACATGTAAGGCAGAATTTAAAGTTAGGTTGATAATTACAAGGCATGCTAAATTTACCAAGGAAGATTATATTCCTAAGATTAGGGTTTGTACCTTCTGAGAGGCCGGTTCTCATGGTCGATATATTTGTAGCAAGGTGTAATCAAAGATAACAAAGTTTGAGAAATGTATTGGACCATACTTGTAGAGGTAAGTTTGTTTCTAACCTGTAATTTATATGCAAAGACTGCAATGTTATTCTACCTTCCCTTAGAGAAGTCGCAATTTTACTACTGTTAGCCAAAGCTTAAGTGTTATCAGAAGTTCTATAGTGTAACATTAAGTACTAAACATAGACCTGCTTCTATCACTGTTTATCCTCTATTTCTTGTGAATCCATCCAAGCAAGAGAAGAAGGCATCAAATGTTTGTCAAGGAAAATGAAAATGGTAAATTTTTGTTATTTTAGTGTTGTCATGTCTCTGGTACTTGTAGGTTGATATGGCAATTATTTAGTTATAATTCTAGGTTTGCACAATTGCTCTACCAAATTTCACAAACACTGTAATTTTTTCAAAGTTACCGTACTACACCATGCCCGTCTTCTATTCATTAAGGTCTGAAATTATTGATTTATGCCTATCAAATATAGTTACGAGTTAATTTGCATTTTGTTTACTTATTGGAGAGGTAGATAACACATTAAGCAATCATACCTAAAAGCTCCACCATGACTGCAATATACCACTTGAAACTTTCTTAGTTATCTAATTAGAAACCTTTTAAAATTATCAGACAAACTGACGGTTTGTAAGAGTTTGTTCATCATCCAAAACACTGTTGCGTAGTTAAGCTAAACTTATAATATTATATCAAATTGAAATGCATTTAAACAAGTTGTAAGACTGAAATAGCCGCTTTAGGGCATTGATCAACAACGTTTCTAAACCTCAGGCGAGTTGATTGACCATTAACTTTTTTTCAGTTGCCAGGAAATGAACAAGTTAGCACATGTTTTGCACAGACGTTTAATACATATGTACTTGTATATACACACAAATGACGTACCATTGTCCTTTGCATAAATTCTTCGACTCCTGTGCGCTTGTGTATGGTCAGTGTAAAGTGGCATGATCCAACATGATTTCTTAAATATCTTTTTGGCTTGCATTATAGCGGGGATTCATCTTCCACACTATGTTCAACATTAATGATTCCACAAAGGATGAAACAGTACTGTCCGTGGATTGAATATACGTTCGTATAGTGTACTTATATGTTACATGGCACTGATGAAGCTTAACAGAAAAACAACGAATACGGAGCCTGGATGGGACGAGATTTGGGAAGGACACTCAAAATTTTGGGCTTACCTACGATCTCCTCATATGGAGATGACGTTTTCAGCGTGTGAGGCTTCGAGTTCAGTCAGGTCAATTGTTTTCTGTTAAAAAGACATTCTAGAATAACGCTGCCTGTATTATGAGAACAAAAGAATAGAAAGAGTGCGACGTCTTTATATATATAAAAATATAGATTTTCTATCAGATAAGTAGAGAGTTTTAGTGTTTTAGGGAGTCGATTTTGGAAGGAGTTAAGATTATAAGAAGTACACGTGTACCTCATGTGTAGGGAAGCAGATGAAATCTAAAATCGGTATTGGTGTATCCTCGCGTGCTGGCATCCAGACTCTACAACAACCAAGTTGCAGCCTTTATTTAAAAGAGTATTTATTTTCTATCTTTACTAAACTGTTGTTAGTTTTGCAGTTTCAGCACAGAAATTGCTCAGAAAGATGATTAATTGATAACTTACTGCTCTACAAAAAACCCCTTTTCTCTCTGATGACATCCACTCCAGATGATTTTAGACCATCTTTATGAGATGATTCCAAAAATGGTATCCATTTTTGCCCATCACGTCCCAATTTTTTTATTTTGAGAAAGTCTTTTTTTGTCAAAATCACCCTTTTTTAGGCATAATTAGCAGGATATAAAACACAAAGCTGATATTTATTACTTCAAATATTTTATAAGGATATTCTAAACTTCATAAGAGTATATTTTGGGTCGTCAAATTCATTAAGTAAAGGGTCTTAGGTGCTTAAAAATTTAATTATACTTTTGGCAACTGAATCGTTGTAAACAAACCCGTTTTAGTATATTTCAAAATGCAGGGGTTGAATATCCCAAGTAGGCTACTTAGGATAGGAACGCTTCCATTTTGATACTTTAAAAACTATATGAGGCAAATAAGGATGAGTATGTGTGTGAAAATTTTTTATCATTAATACTTTAGTCTTACAACTTCACAGTTGGTATAGTGACTATGGTTCCAAGGAGTTTACACCTAAATGACAAAGAATTGATGAACACAATTTGTTAACTTAAACACAAAACACTACAACAATTGTATAGTAGTTAGTTTAATGTAGGCTCTACTCCATCAAAGAGCCGGAATGCTTTGGAAGGAATTTCCTTTTCTTTGCTGGGCGTGAATGGTTAAGTTCTGGATTGCTGCGTTTAATGCTCCAGCAATAGTCAACCATCATCCAAACATCCCATCTGCTCTGGTACTTGGTCTCCATTGTCTTGATATCTTGGAAATGGAAATGCTTACCTTGCTCGTCACTTACATCGCCACAGTTTGAAGGGAACTGATCAAGATGGTTGTGCAAGAAGTGCACTTTGATGCTTATATTTG
>PUGI020000374.1:0-10448 GCA_008930755.2 Alatina alata | reverse complement strand
GATGATGATGATGATGATGATGATGATGATGATGATGACGGGATGATGATGTGGCGATAATGATGGTGGTGGTGATGATGATGACGACTATTATCAGCATTGTCCCCCCTCCTCCTCATCATCATCAACATTATCATAATAATAATGATCACCACAATCACCATCATCACCATCATCATCAGTATCATCACCACCATCATCACCATCAGCAGCAGCAGCAGCAGCTGCAAAAGACGTCAGAGGTTTGCAAACAGTACGTCTTTTGCAGTAAATAATTGTTATCCATACACCTAGAGTCACAGCACCACACAAGTATATACATTTCCTACTACATATCAGGTATAAGGATAAGACATACCTTCTTAGTCAACGTTGTAGCTAGAAATATCGACTTTTCCTGTTGAATCCCCTCTAGAAATGACTGTGAAGTAAGTTGAAGTGTAGCCTTGTTGGGAACTGCATAAAGAGTTTTATGGTTATGATGATTGTTGTTGTTTGGCTCACTAAGTGTCTTCTTCCCTCTTTTCACATTCACTGCTTTTTTGTCTGCTGCAATACAAACAGATCATAACGTACATCAGTGGTCACAAACGACAACACAACCATTGAGATGGTCAGCACGCTAAAACATACTGTATATACCAATTTCGCTCTGTTTACTTCAAAACGATGCAGGTTTGCAATTGCGAGACCTTGACCTGAAAAAGTCATAGTAACGACGCTGTTTCCGAATATAATTTACCCCTCTATTATACCCCTTATGTTAATGATACCGTCAGCAATCATTAGGGGCCATTCAATAATTACGTTACGGTCATATGGGTGGGTGGGGTAGCTGTTTTTTTTCCGCACCGTTACACTATTTTAGCATGGGTGGGTGGGGTCTAAAGCAACAAATTACATAACGCCCTGGAAAAATTATATCTCAATATCTCCGTGTGACAATTATTATCAATCTATAATCTAAGATACTCTGAAAGATTAATTAAATTTCCTGCATATAAATCGAATGTTTAAGTATTCCGTATTCAATTTTCGAATGTACTCCATCGAATACCAGCGCGTGTTATGTTTATGTTTCTTTACGTTTGAACGGAGACTGCAAGAGACATAATCTTAACTGTGTATTTCTATTTTCAGTATACTTGATTTATTGTAGGGGCAAGGGCGCATGACAACGTCTCAGGTCCGGTCTCCTCTCTTCTTGAAATATGGGGTGTGCTTTTCAGATTACTACGTAGCGGTGATGGGTGGGGTTATGCTATCCGTTACGGTGCGTTACAGATGGGTCAATGGGGCTGAAAAAAGGTGATTTTTAGTATTACGTAATTATTGAATGGCCCCTTATCTAGTAAGAGTACGAGTAACTAATAATAAAATACATGAACCTACTGCTTGTCAATCCAGTGCTTTTTCTGACGGATGGAGGTAGTTTATCGTTACCATTTGCAAGCACCTGCTTCTCAACATCTTTGGGATGGCTGCTTGGTGGATTTGTCTTCTGACTCTGGGTTTTTCGATCTGATGGTGAAGTCCCCACAGCTGTGCTACATGCATGCGGTGTCATAGAAGATGATGCCACTAAACTACAAAGATGTTAACGCAAGTGAAAGGTAATGCAGTTAAAGGTAGTGCAGTTCTCATGCAAAGGGCGGCAAGATATCCATGAAATGTACGGAAGAAAGATCTAGTAAATATTAGGTGTAGAGAAAACGGCAGAGCAATGACACAAAAGAACATTTGGTAACCATGGTAAGAATGGACAGCAAAGTACCAGGGTAGAAAAATGAATTCTCCATGGAATAAAAACATTCAGGCAAACAACCAGGCGCATTACATAGTGGGAACGGACGATACAGGAATTTGCTCACAGTGGAAGATCTTAAAATGCATGCGGAAAGTACAAAAGTCCGAGATCAACGCAACGGAAACCTTGATAACTACCGTCCTTTTATTATCTTCAAAATAAAGATATACTCAGCAGTAGAGTACACTTTACACTGTTAGCACTGACCAAGTTATCATTCCAGTACTTATAAACCAAAGTCATGGTCATAGATACCATTATAGACAATGCAAAGGCATATAATAGGCAACATACACAGTGCGTAGACATAAAGGAATTTGCAAAATGGAAGGAGGGAAACCTCTTAATGGCTTTACTAAGCTGGTATAAGGCACCCCGCTTTCTACCTTAGGCTAATGCCGTAAGATCAGTATGAGCCTTTGTCACCTTCTTCTTCTCATTCTTGTTTTCATTTTACTTCTTGGATATCAGATATAAGATCTTATATCAATCTTATACCATTAGTGAGTTGAATCTTGGGTCTTAAGGCTTTTGGGCCGTAAGAAACTCATTGAACATGGCCACAGATCTGTCGGAGTTGATTGTGGTGCATTCCATTTGGATCAGGGGGCTCTGCAACTACATGGCAGTCATTTAGAGAGTTCAGACTTAAGCCATTTGCTTACAGGAACATTTTATAGCAATTAATTCAAATTGCTTTTGTTAGCCGAAGGTCGTTAGAACCTTTCGTTCTAGTTATAGAAAATACACTAGACAACGTACCTGGATGTTTTCGAAATCTCCCTTGAAAACTTCTTGGGTAAGACAGGTGCATTATGAAGACTCTGCACGTACTTTCTCATCCATGTACACAGTCCCTGTAGATTGCGATGTTCTGAGAGTATCAGTCTAGACCAAGGATTGCGTTCTATGATGTCCAAAACTGAAACAGCAATTGCACGTCCTACCTGTCAATACAATTGTATGCAATATACATGCTTCAAGATTAGTATATACTTTAATGTGACCATTATGAGTCCATACCACACCAAAGATATTTGCGAAAGATACCCTCATCTGTTTAATCTTAGGTTTCTAGTTAGAATATTCTATTGGAAAAAGGCCACTTGACAGACAGTTCAATGGTACAGTTTCAACATATCTAGGTACACCCGGATTATCAGTAGCAAGTGCTTATTGGAAAATCTTTAGCAGATGCTCTTGGAAAAACCAAGCCAGAAATACAGTTATCACCCTACATTACTCGAGCCACAAAACCTTATGTAACTGATCTGACACGCAAATATCAAGATACCAGGTACTACACTAATTATGAGGTCAACACGAGATCATTTTTCGCCCTTTTCAATCGCATTCTAATACAGGACCTATTGATTTCCCAACATCGGTGGGCATTCGTGGTTGCCACATGCTCATCCTCAAGATACAGGCATTGTAAACCAGAACTAAACTCTAATGTCTTACTTTCCAAACCGAGTGTGATAATTCTGGGACCAGAGTTATTTCAATTATTGATGTAGGAGTACATTACATAGGAGTACATGAGGTACATTCAAGTACACTTGGAAGGTAGTCGCCGTTTTTAAGCATCTCATTATCTTCGTCATTATCAATGTCAAGGTACCCGCCAATACATGCATTATTTCTGAATTTTTAAGCAATATTTTCCACAGTGTAGACATTATAGGCAGCCTGTGAATGAGACAAATGCACCAGCTGGACTTATCACACAAAACTGATCACCAGGTAGGATTTTGTACTGCAGCATCATTCGGCACATTAGTCCCATATCGATATTTGTTGAACAGACAACACTGTTTCACTGTAACTTTCACAAGATAGTCAAGACCAATATCTTCTCTGTTATCTGCTACCCAACATACGCTATTCTTCCTATCCTTTGCGACTACATTCTGCTTACTCATTCATCTATAAAATAACTTGTGGGTATCAAGTCCATTTGTTTCATTGCCTCACGGATTCTTTTCGAACCAAATACACTTTAACTGAAGCAAGAGTAATAAACACCAATATTAGATTTCAGGTCGACATGCTAACAAGACCTTACCTCTTCGTAAATCTCGGGGGTAAAGCGTGGAGGTAATCCAGGTGCTGGTGGAGGGGTTGCTCGACCACTATCATTTGTAGCAGACGGAACAGCGTTCACTACTTTACCAGTGTTATAGTTACATTCCAACGTGTAGCTGTCGAAAAGATTATGGGCAACTATCAAAAGTTAATTAGACAACGGATTAAACTTGAAAGTGTGTTTTGTGCGAAATCGTCCGAAATAAACACATAAATATATCCATATAAATACATATAAATAGTGAAGATATGAAGATACCTATATTTATACATATATCCATACACTATACATATAAATACGTACATGCATACATTTATGCATACACGAATACCTACACACGAGGTGCAATGTAAACAGCACTGGCAGTAACTGAAGAGACCACAGACACCCACACTCTTCGTGTATTTTTCAGGCACATTCAGCATGCCCCTGTGTGACAAGGCCCGGCGTTCCAAGTACACTGTCCATGTGAGGTTTAGTTATATACATTTATATATATGTTAAGTTAAAATTGACATCGGGTATTGGCACACCAGTGCAAACATTCAGTAAATGCCCTACTTAGTTCCACGTTCTGCGGGTAAGAAAATTCCCAGCCATATCCTGTTAAGTAGCCTATAAAATCAAATTTAAGAAGTCCGAAAGGAAAGGGAAATAATTTAGTGCTATGTCTAGGCCTGTCGGTTGTCGTTAAGTTACACCCTGCAACTGGACTTCATTTTCTGTTGTAATGACGAGTAGAGCACTGGCATGTATTAAACGAAAAACGCCAGTAGAGAAACTGATGTATGACAATGTTTCGTCTACTGAAAGACTTCCTCAGGTCAGTTACTATCATCCTCACACTAAAAATGTGGTAAAGTGCTGTCTATTGTCATCCATTAATTGTCATTTATGGCGTATGATCTTAAAAAGAGCCAAACGAAAACATCGGTCAGTTACAGAAACATAACATACATGCGTCCCCTATTTGCTGTAACAAGTAAAAATTCATAGAAACAGATTATAAGCAAGTAAAACTTTGTTGTAACTTAAATTTTCTATATCTTCGCACGTCTTGTTCATATTTGCAGCAAAGGGTTCATGTAACCACCAGTGTCAACTCATACAATATATAAATATAACTATAGGTACTTAAACATCCGTAACGATCGGAGAAGAACATCTGGACACGTAGGTATAATAAAAACATAATAAAACTCCACAAATATTAGCAACATTAAAAAGCCATCTGTACAAATCTGCCTTCTGCTAAAAGAAACCTAATTTAAAGTCAAGGAAGGAAGAATGGAGGCATCAATGTCCTACGAAAAGGTTTTAGCCCTGAACCATTTACATGATTTTACTATTATGTTTGTAATACAAATCAACTCTACAAAGCAAAGTTCCAAAGAAACAGAAATATATGTAATTTAGAATTCGAATGAAGACATGCCAGGTAAAGTAAGGTAGGGAAGATAATGTGAGTAAAATGATTAATAGAATCTACGTTAATAACTTGGAAAAAGGAATAATCATATGAATGAATATGTCTAACTGATTACAATTTCGTGATGATTGCTCTTGAGTAACAGGTTCAATAGCTTTAAGCTTTAATAGCCATCGTTTGTACTTGTCCTTCTTTGGTAAAAATACATTTCTGCTAACATAATCAAAATCAAAGATTAAAGACTTACCAATAAATTAATCCTGTAGCTTTGTAAATAGCAACGCGTCCACTTCCTTCTTTGGAAGTCCCATCTCGTTTGTCTTTATTATACATGTTGCGCTCACTGAAGTTACAAGCATTGAAATCAAAGTTGGCACAATTCACAGACATAAGTTTGGGAAGAAGGAGACCGCTCACTTGGTCATCGAAGTTCTTCACTCGATTAGCATAGATAAAACACCCTCTTTTCGAAGCATGTCCATGCAAGTCAATATAGCAGGCCAGACCACCTTCTGTCTTCTCCCCTATAGTCACCTGACCCCCACACTGGCATGTTTGGGTACCACTGTCAGCAGCTTGCTCCCTTTCTGTGCTTGAGTCAAACTCACCTAACGCGCACTGACATGGGTTTCGACTAGGTCTTTCTTCCATGGGGTTTGTGTCTCCAACACCGGACGAAGAAGCTCCCTTTAATACGGTGTCAGTTTCGCTACTACCATTATCAATGAATACGTTTTTCTGCAAAGTATTCTCGTTTGATTGTGTTCCATTCCTTGTGCTCTGGTCAATGGCTTCTTGCTGCTCGTCATTACGGCAGTCACTTTTGATGGATGAAAATGAAAAAGTCTCTCCTCTGGAAGTACAAGCAGAGCTTGAGGGTCCACATTCCTTGTCTGATTTATCATCTGATTGAGTTCTTTGCCAATTATTACAACTAACATTTTCATCGTCTAAGCATGGGTCGTGATTACTAGTTTGCGTCCGCATGGCGCATTCCTCTGTCATTGGAACATCAACTACTTTGTGGTACGAGTCAGTTAATTCATCAGAAGCATTAGAGGGCTTGTACATATTATTGCTTTGTGAACCACAAATACATTTCAAACGTTTCTGTTGTCCATGTGTGTGATGGTACATAATTAAAGTTTTAACAGCATACACTGAGGGGTGAAACACCGGATCAGGATCCAGATAAACACGATTGAGATTGACTCCACGTGTATCAGTTCTATAAAAGCCATGATAAACACCATCTGGATTCAGGAGGGGCACCAGCTTGAAAACGAAGGAATCCCTTAAAACTTTGGCTCTTGGATCATTCTGTCTTAAAATGAAATCCAGAAATCCATTAAATACAAAGCTTGATGGTGTTTCTCCTGGGTGTACTCGACTGGTAACAAAAAACGCCTGTGAAAAAAGAATGAAACAGTTTTACGCCATTTCCTACATTCAAGTTCGTCCTATTCCAGAAAATAGTAAAAATTACACCTATTACAATACAAATACCTTGTACTGAAAAAAGTTGCGAAAGCCCCTTCATTAATTTTTTTATCCTATTCAATTACTATTTTAATATTTTGTTGGTGGTACAAAACATCAAAATTGCATGAAACAGCGAAAGCATTGTTGTACTTAAAAGCTTATTTCGTCTGGCACTCCTCAGAGTATAAAACGCCAGCATGGATTACCGGAATTTGAGAACGAAAATAAAGACAACTGCATTTTTGAACGAGTCAATCATAACCTGGATCGCCTGATTGGTGCTTTGTTTTAACATATGAGCGTCTGCCAGAAATAAACTGATTGACCGAAATGGCCTAATGAGAAAACAAATTTCTTGTGTCTGCAAAGTAAAGGTTTCTCGACTTTATATGAACTGATTTCAAAACAGTTAAATGAAACGCGGACCTAGCTTTGCCTACGGAAACAGTCATCCTCATACGTTTTAGCACAGTCTGGGCTTTCTAGCAAGTGTTGTCCTATGGCAGAATCACATTGCTAGGTGGAGTTTTTGCCTTTTTGAAAAATAAGGTGGCTGCATCCTTTTAGGAGTTGATGCTTGGCCGTTCTGGCGTTTTGTCCTCTGGGGTATGTCAGACGAAAAAGCTTTTAAGTATGAGAATGTGTTCGGTATTTTGATCATTTACTATTATGCCAAAGTGCGTTTATGGTATTTGCTGGAAATAATACTGAAATTTTGTCATTCATTTGACTATTTATTGAAATATTTAACTTAACTGTAATTTACAAGTTACTAGGAATCACAACAGCACTGTTCCAGATTTACTTTATAGTTTCCGTTGGTCTCTCATCTTTTAACAATGGATAATCCACAATCTGATGATGGGGAAAGAGTCCTTCCAAACTTTGTAACGCTCTCTCCAAATATAAGGTAAACTTTGAAGAATGGATTGTTTAGGTTTAAACACTGTGGTATCTGAAATCGGTGCCTGAAAGTATAAAGCTTTCAGAATGAATATAAGAGCCCACCAAATGGCACAAAGGAAAGGCATTTACTATCACTAAAATTGTGATCTAAGCTTAAAATGTTTCAAACATCGTCGTCAGACACCGTACAATAAATGAAGGGTTACAATTACGTCTTAAAAGGAAAGGTTTACAGTGAAAACAGAAATAATGCGATGATAACACGTAGCTAGAAACAACTTAAGATAATTAACATAAAATGATAGCTAAAAATGAAACTCCAAGACTTTGTAGCTAAGTTAGTAGAGTAAGAGCCTGCTACACGTAGGGTTGTGTGTTCAAGTCCCACATTGGTTGTATTTTTCCCTTCCCCTTTTTTCCTTCTTATTCTAGGCTGTAACGTACTATATGATGCTGAACTTGTATTCTTAAATTTCTAGAAATACATTCCTGCTTCTAATTTCAGTAAAATGTGCGGCGACTGTCCCACTTTACTGATATGTTCCGTGTTTTTCAATTTCACTTCTAATTTTCGCTTCGTGTTTTAATATAGGCATCACAGGCGAGCGGCAGTTGACAATCCTATTCAACACGTTCGCCCGTGATGCCTATGATAAAATACGGAACATGCCGACATTGAAAAACATACGATAATGTGTAAATTGCTGTAACACACCAAATGTGTGTGCTGTCGCATCTAAAAAGGAGAACAGATGTCTGATTACAACTGAATACAGTTTTAATTTTGATATTAATAAACTTTCTTTAAGTTGAAGCTGAAAAGGAGAAGAATCGAAGGCAACAAACTTAAAATCGTCAATTGAAAAAGAGCGTAATGCTTGTGTGTCCCAATGATACTGTACACATTATCTTTCTGACCCGTGCACGCTTCGGCTCTTCATAATGGTATGCAAGGTCCATATAGACCTGCAAATGTTCCGATTTAAACGACAGTAGTTGATAGGATGCAAACAATGGCGGGTGTCGAGTCACTCTAACTTTTTGCTTACTTTTTTATAATTTTATTTTCGATGGGATTCCAAAAACAATACGGCATTCCCTTTTTCATTTTTAGTCTTTTCCAAAACCGAGAATGTGATTTAACTCCTTAACATCGCTACACAGTCGGAAGGGCGTGTCAGACGGTTTATGTTCTGTAAATGTTGCAAATTTATGTATATAGTCAACCAAAGTGTAACAAACTCGCTTGCAGTAATCACTAAGCATTGAAATGATTTTATGTATATATTTCTGTATATGGGAAAACGGAGAAACAGGGATTTAAGATGCGTGTCTTATTACAGGAAATTAAAGAATCATTACATCAACCGGGATTGCCCTCTCGCACGGCAAATTGTGGCTTTATTATCATGCACAAAACTGACATTTTCGCAAACTTTTAAGGGTCACGGAAATCGAAAAACGGTTTTTTCGTAATTAATTATGGATCTTATACAACAGACCTTCCCGAAATGCAGCTGTTCGTCGCCTTTTCTTAGCAATGGCTTGACAGTAGCAGAACTCGGTCACGTAAAGTTTTCTAGTAATGGACAGTGAAACTCGAAAATCAGTCTCAAAATCCTTGTTGCTTCAAACAGATCAATTCTGATCACCTTCTGGTCATCTACAAGTCACAAAAGAATGTTTGGGTGGACCAGCATGTTGATGGTTCAAGAGTTCCAGGCGCGTAGGGTAGGAGGTCGCTAGGTGCAACTGCCCCTCCCCCTTTTGTGCTTTGGTTCCCTATTCCTCTAGAAACCACGAAATTTTTGACAAAAGAACAAATGAAGTGGCAGCCATTTCTTGTGTACTATTCACAAACACCATCATCATTTCCTCACTGCTCACTGGAGGCTCATTAAGGACAGCCTTGCACGTACACTGGCACTGAGACTGTAACTCGCAAGCGCGCAACAACTAGTAATTTTGTTAACGATTAGAATTCAGAAAGAAAACATATTTGAGATAGGTAATAGTAACTTCCCCGTTCCGCAACTCAAAATTCCATTGAATCAAAAGTGCCCTTTTAATTCATTTTCGACCACACACCCCCTCGAAACATCTAGGGATGTGTAACAGGTGGTCACCAAGTCACTTATTGTGGCCTTCGCCAACACTTTAGGGTTTTTTCTTGAATTGACTTTACAAAAATGTAACTACATTGTAACAAAGTTTGGCCCCTATTCATGTCTAAAGTTGGTTTTAAGGGCCACCGACAAAAAAAGTTGCACACTCCTGATCTACGGTATGCGCCTGAGTTTGACTGCAGAATGTCCAAACAAGGACAGAAGGTTCTTCTTCTGATGGTGAAGTGCTAACACCAACTACTATACAGACACTGCCACCAAATTGTACTAGCAAGCTTCAACCTATCGACTAAGAAATTAGTCAAACATTGAAAAGGAAGTACAGAACTGCTCTGTTTCTTAGAATAGTTGCAGGTATTAAAGGTGGTAAGGAAACAAAGATTTATCTCAAAGAATATGCTTTAATACTCGGTGAGGGCATGGAATGATGTACGTGTGGCACGCACCCAGACCTATTCCTGTACTCTTAGGTGCCTAATAAGCGGGGGGTCCTAATAGTACTTGGGCTGGAAAAAATTTCAGAAATTAAATAAACGAGGGGGTCCAAATAAGCCCGGGGGGAGGCCAACTTCCCGAGTTCACATTTCTCCTCAGTTGAGTATTTCTTCA